>JAULBY010033548.1:0-15080 GCA_032358315.1 Ophiocytium majus
CAGTACGCCAAAGTAGGTGGCGGGGTGGGTGAAGCCGCGCACGAGACGGCACAGCTGCAGGAGCATGGGCTTCTCGTGGCGCCGGCAGACGAGCTCGTGCTCCCACTGGCCCGCCTGCCCCGCCCCCGGCTTCTGCCGCTGGACCACCTCCGTGCTGTACGTCTCGCCGTCTGGGGCAGGGGAGGGGGGAGTTGAGGTGTGGGCAGGGTAAAGTTGAAGTAGGGTGGTTGTGGTCAACTACAAGTTGAAGTTGGTGGAAGGTGGGCGGCTGGCTGCCATTTTGATGCGCCAGCAAGAGTGCGTCGCGTGTGCGTCTATGTGGCACTTTAGCAGTGGGCACGCAGTGTTTGTGACAGTCCGCCCCCCCCCCCACTGAAGTGCAGAAACACCCACGCGGCTGCTATTTCAGCGAACGTGATGCAGACAGGCGTCGTACACCGCACACGCTCACGCTGCAGCGGCAGTCGCAAGCCTTGGTGCGTGCCTGCTTCTGGCAGTGTATGACACGGCATGTTTGCGAACGACACGCGCATGGCATGGCACCGCTGGGGATTGATTTTGCGTGCCCACTGCGGGCACGCTGCCAGGCGTGGTGCATTCAAGTGCAAACGACATAAAGCACTCTCATGGCATGGTGTACTGGTCGTGGAGCACGCTGGCACCACTGGAGAGGTTGATTTCAGCCACCTAGCCCTCTGTCGACCGCGTTTCCTGGCGCTCTGGCCATAACAGACAGGGTAAGCCCTGCCACGCACGCACCTTCCAATACTCCTACAACAGTCTCTAGTGCCAGCCGCCTGTCGCCCCTCGTGAGCTCTAGGATGTCCTCCGTTTTTAGGCTGCTCAGCAGAAGAGTTGCCATTGTAACCCCCGCCGCCGCAGCACCAGCAGCAGCAGTGGCAGCAGCACCAGCACCAGCACCACCACCAGCACCACCACCAGCAGCAGCAGCAGTAGCAGCAGCAGCAGCAGCAGAAGCAGCAGCAGACGCGGCAGCAGTGGCACCGGCGGCAGCAGCAGCGGTAATGCACAGGACATTTTGGGCGGCCGTTTAGCGTGTGTTTTGCTGAGCAGCGGTGGCTTGCCACACAAAGCACCACGGCAGATGGCTAAAAGCTAACAACAGCAGTGCCGCCACGAGACTGCAAGAGCTCGGTCAGAGCATGCAACATGGAAAACTATCACATGCACTACACAAGCTGCACACGCGAGTAAAGTGTGGGCAGCGCTGCCGCAATCTGTTCGGAAGTTGGTGGTGTGCAGCGGCTGTCGCCAGAGCGCGGTGAAGGCTGAAGCTGGTACGTGGCAGCCCTTTTTCATGCATGCACACTTGGGCCCATACATAGTGGTGTACATATATGTGCATGTTACATACTTCAAGTATACTGCTCTAGTATGCATGTACCGCTACAGTGTGAAGATGAAAGGGCTCCATGTGTGGCCATGGGCTGTCTCTGCACCAGCAGGTGTATGCGCGCCTCAGCACACACAGCACAGCTCTGGGTTGCTCTCAGCACGTATGTGCACTGTGACGTCGCGCTGCAGGCGCACCTGTGCAGGGCACCACTGAAACGTGGTAGTTTAGGAACTTGTGAACAGTTACGTATACCTCAAGTGTGTGTGTGGTAGCATGTCAATACATGGTTGGATGTACATCCAACAGCACTTCAAAGATTACTGTATGTCTCAAGCAGAGTAGTTGTTGTTCACACAGGGTTGTGTAATTTGTTGTCCAACCCTGGGGATGGATTACCTCTGCAGGCTTTGGAACTCCTGTGCTGAGCATGTGCAATGCCCACACGATCAGGTGCAGTTAAGGACCTGACACACATAAAACTGCGCAGCCCGCTGCCTGCCTCATGCGCAATCTTCACTCAGCTGCGGGGACAAACCAGCAGCTGACACGTTCTGACTGCAGCGGACATCTGGGTTACACTCGCACACAGGGTGCGCTGCTCGCGTGCCAGCCACTTACAATTGTGACCGACACATGCATTGACCAACAAGTACTTCCAACTGACACGTCGGTTGACTTGGGTGCCAGGCTGCTTGCCCGTAGTCCCAGGTGCGCGCCAGTACCACTTGCGAATCAACACCGATACTTGAGTTGACCCAGGTACCCAGCACGCTGGCCTTCCCCAGACACAAGCCAATCTTACTCCAATTGACACCCCAGGCTAATTCAGGTACACAGGGCGCTTGCCTGTAGTCCCAGGCGCGCGCCAGCAGCAGCAGCATGGCCTTGTGCAGCTCTGGCTCGCGCTCCCCGCAGCCCTGCCCCCTAGAGCCGCCATCGCCGTCGCCGCCGCCGCCGCACCCCGCCTCCTCCGCCTCCATGTACTCGTCAAACCACTCGCTCACGCCCATGAGGCAGTTGCGCACCAGCGCACGCGCCTGCGCGCCGCTCTCGCCTGCCACCGCCGCCATGTTTGCCAGTATCGCCAGCACGTCCAGCTTGGTGTCCTTGTCGCTGCGCCCCTCGTTGCTGCGGCCACGTGAAAGCCATCGTAACAAAATGTTTGTATCAAAACATTTGTGCTACTGTAACAAAATATTGTTGCTACTTGGAAAAGCCGTTCAGGGCAGTCTGCGCGTTAGTCGTCTGCTGTGCTGGCACACCTACTGCTGAGCACTGCTGGGGCTGCTGCTGCTGAGCAGGGCTGAGGCTGCTGGTGTGAGCAGCCTAGCCTATGCAGGTGACTGAGGTGGTGATGCGCACGCCCCGTGGCACTGCTGCTGGATGGCAGCAGTTGCCTGGTGGCCGCATAAATCTATGAATCATGGACAGGCAGCAATGGCAGCCGCCCATCGGCAGCCGCTCAGGGCATGAAGCAAGCCGTTTCAGGCAGTTCCCGTGTCTTGGTGGCAGTTACAGAGATGTGTGGCGTGTTCGCAGGCTGCGCATGCCAGCACCCCAAGCGCTGCCGCCCCTACCTGTTGTTGAGCAGCTTGGTCACCATCACGTGCACAGTGTCATCCTGTGCGCACAGGCAGCGGGGCAGCACGTAAACAGAGAGAGCATGACCGTATTGCCCGCGCTGCTTTGCATGGCATGTGCAACCCTAATCCGGCAGGATCACACCAGCCCCCCCAAAAAACACACCAAAAAAGCAAGGTGAATGGAGTGCGCAGCAATCCGGCGACCAGCGAGCCATGTGCGGACTTGCGAGCTACGGGCATGGCGTGCACAAGGCACATATTTTTTCATGCCCGCGCTGACAGTAAAGGCCGTGAGCGTGGCGGGCACAGGTGTGGCATGCCAAGGGTGCCAGGCCTGGCACCGTCATGGCTGGTTCCATCGTGCCCAAGAAATGTGAAAGCTCGGAAATCCTGAACAGTGTGCCTTACTGAAGGGTGGGCCATCCCGCCCCTTCAAATAAGCAGCAGCAGACGGTGCGTGCTGCTGCGCAGGCGGTGGGGGTGGCAGAATTCAAAGCGCGTGCACTGCACCACAGCGTCACGACAGGACAGCGGATGGTGCTGCCAGAATGTATGCAGCCCAAACAGCAGCAAACCGCAGCAGCTGGCAACGAAGCATACACAGCTGCAGCCCTGCAGCAGCATCCCCAGCAGCTGCAGGGTAGCGGTGCTGCGGAGTATTAGCAGTGGCCACGTACCTTGAAAAACTCCTCTGGGTGGCTCTGGCTCAGAGTGACCAGGGAGCACAGGTCTGCAGGGCTGCTTAGCATAGCCTGTGACACCGCCACACAACAGTACAGCAGCGGCAGCGGCACCAGATCTCAGAAGCCAGCAGCAGTGACATAAGGCACGCGAGCCGGCGGTAAGCTGTGAGCACTGCAGGCGCATGTGGTGGTGCCGCGGGGGGTGGTGGTGGCTCACCGCGTTGAGCTGCCATTTGGCGCCCAGCTTTGCCTTCCCCGCTCCTGCCATGGCTGCCGTCAGGTGGGGGGCGGGCAGCCCCCCTCGCAGTTCAACCACACGCAAGAGTTGGACGCACCGGCCTCCTCTGCTTCTGGTACACCTGCCACCCTGCTGTACATGTGCCCCCGCACACCCGAGCGCTTCGACTGCGGTGTGTGTTGCCGTTTCGTCTGCCGAAACTACAGTGTTTTTCTCGGTTTTTTTTTTTTTTTCCAATGCCATTGGCGCCTGTGCATTTTTTGAACGGGAGCCAGAAGCAGCTCGCGCCAAGGCAGGCTATTGCTGCCGCAGCTCCTGTGCAAGGGCAGGACACCGCAGGCGCTCCTGGTGGACGCGCTGCCCGTCGGCAGCACAGCGCAGGTGGCCCACCCACACCCACAGGCACCTAGGATTCGTTTCTGTCTCCCAGACCCACCCCCTGCATACACACAAAAAAATTGGTTGTTGGCGCCAAGCAGCAAGGGTAGCTATTCAGTGCTTGGCAGCGACCACCAGATCTCCCTGAAACTTGTGCGCGGCAGCGGCGCCGCCGTCCAGCTGGGCGGCGCCCACCCAGGCCCCGCGCCAGCTGACGAACTGCAACCAGCACTCACCGCGCAGGTTTTCACCTGTCTGTGACGCTACAGCACCACACCACTTTGGCATATGCGGCGTCTGCTGCGCGTCCGCGGCGGCAGGAGGGTGGGGTGACGGTTGGCAGCCGAGCATCGCTGGTGCTGCTGCCCCTGGGCCATGGGCAACAGCAGCTCCTCCGCGAGCAGCGGCTTCGCTGCCGCTGCGGAGGGTGATTATCGAGGCGTCCTCCGGCACCTGCACGCAGCCAACGAGCGCCTGGAGGGCGGGCGGCGGAGCGGTGACGGCGGCGGGGGAAAGGAGGAGGGCTGCATACCCAAGGCCTTGCCCAAGGCCAATGTGCCCAACCCGGCGGTTGACTTGGTGAACGAGAGCGGGCAGACCATGCTCATGCTGGGCGCCATGCACGGCCACGGCAAGGTCACCAAGCTGCTGCTGGCCCACGGGGCGCGGTGGGACTTGGCGGACGACTCCAACCTGACGGCCCTGCACTATGCTGCGGACTCGGGGCACGCGAACGTTGTGTCTCTGCTGCTCTCAGCCGGAGCTGACGCCAACTATGCCCTGCTGCCGGACCGGTGGACGGCGCTGCACTGTGAGTGACTGCGGGCGCTGCGGTTGTCAGAACCTGTGTCGGTAAAGATCGGGCAAGTTGCCGTGGCTGGCTGGAGGGTGAGGGGGGAGAGAGGGGGTGCAAGGCATTGCAAGCAGCTGTTGCAGCTGTACCACCAATGCTGAAACCTGACTGCATGTTCAAAAGGAAAGCAGCACATAAGCCTGCGCAGGAACAGGTACGTAGGGGCCTTGAAGCTGTCCAATTTATTCATTTTCTCACATGTTTGCAATGGGCCTCGGAAGAAAGAGCCTTTGTCCTCTAATGTGAGGCATTGTAAAAAATTACCATTACTGCGGGTCAGACCAGGTGCACTCAGGGGAGACATGACAGTCCCACCAGCTGGCGTACAGGCAGAGCCCAAGTAGCGGCGGTCCTCAGCAGAGAGATGGTTCCGTCTGCCAAGCACCAGCAAAGTGGCCAAAAGCACCCACCTGTGACCATGGGCTCAATGTCATGGCTTGCCTCCATGTGTCGCACATGCCTGTTGTGCCACTGTGTGTAAATATTGTCCTCATGTGCCATGCCTCTGCTACTCTGCATGCCATTCTCCGCACGCTGGTTGTGCTCAGTGGCGGCGTACCATGGGCATGCTGCCGTGTGCAGCCAGGTGAGTGCTCAGCGGCCGCACACTGCATCGCCGGCACCTGCATGTATGTGTCAATATGAACATGCAACATGTACATCATCCACATGAACATGTACACCCAACCAGGTGTACGCCACCATGTCACCCCGGCAGCGCCACCATGCAAGGCCCCTGCACTGCTGCCGCTGCTGGCACCTTTTCCAGCTCGCGCTACTGCCAGCGCCGCTCCCTGTGACCACTGCTACTGCTGAGATGCGACCTCCCGCGCACTCACAGCTCTGCACTGGTGTGGCGTGCGTGCCTCACTGCGAGCGCAGCTGGTAAAGGATGGAGCCACGTTGGGCGCGCGCGACGGCGACTGGCGCACGCCCTTGCACCTGGCGGTGCTGGGGCAGGCCATCAGCACTGTGGCCATGCTGCTGCAGGCAGGAGCGTCAACCGCAACATCGGATTTGGAGGGGGCGTCACCGCTGCAGCTGGCGTGCCAGGTGCGGCCGGGCCCTGGTCGCAGCCATGAACCTTGCCCCGTTGTTGCGTCTTTCTTCAGTTCTGTTGAAGTTTGGGGGCCTTGAAGATCACGCGCCTGCGCAGCCTACCTGTGCGGGCGCGGTGGGATGGCGACCAGGCACCATAGGCGCATGTATGGCTGCAGTGGGTGACCAGTTTCATCGCAAATGCTGGGGGATCATGGGCATGCTACTCCTGGCACGGGCATATTTTGTACTTTCATCAAGGCTGATTTTTTTCATGTGCAGCTGCTGGGAACCCCTCAATGCAGCTACACTGCTGCACAGTAGATGTGGTGCAGCATTTGGTGGGTTGTCGTTGTGGAGTGACTGCTGGTGTGCAACGCTGCAGCTGGCGTGTGCGCGGCCGCCACGAGTCTGCCCCAGTGCCATACATAGACTAATTCCGCACCATTGTTGAGTGCCATGCACCTGGTGTCAGGCTGATGATATCGCTGTTGCATGGGGCGCGAATGTGCCTTGCGGGCCGTGACGAGCCTGCACCAGTGCCATAGGCTCATTCCGCACCATTGTCTAGCGCCATGCGCTTGGTGTCAGGCTAAGTGTATCAATGTAGCATTGGGCGTGAATGTGCCTTGTAGAGGTGTACACCGTGACAACGGCTGGGCCTGAGGGTGGCTTGCGCTTTGCCCAAAGGCTTGGGCACAGCCCGTGTGCTTTGCCCATATTGCAATGGTGTGTCACATGTAGGTGGACGTTCATCCCTCTTGTGACGGCATGCCCAGTGCACTGCAAGGTGGCGGCAGCCATGTGGCTGTCGTTGGTATTGTGCACCTAAAGTCAACCAATGACTGGTGTAGAGGTATTCCTTGCATGCTGTTGCCAATGGCAGGCGCGGAAACCAGTCTGCTGTTGGCGAGTGGGTATACTGTGATGTACCAGTCGTATTTATGTACTTCAAGTACATATATGAAGTACGTACATGGGATGCGTGGCACTTCAGGTACGCACATTGCTGTATGCCGCACCGCTTGGGCGCCGGCCAGACAGCGCGTCGTGCCGCCAAAGTAGCATTGCTAACGCCCTGCAAAGCCCTGCCACCTGTCCATGGCGCGAGTGCGGGCTGCTGCACTGCTGCAGCCAAAGCAGCAGCAGCCCACCGGCGCCACCTAGCCCCTGCACACCTTTGTGCTGCTGAACAGCACGCCCGTGCTGCACGGCCCCAGCCATGCATTCTTTTTTCTTAGGTGGCCGTCAACACACCGCTCATAATCACATAGGCGCCGCCTTCGTTTATCGGATTTGGGACAGTTGACAAACTGTCCTTGAAATCCTTTCGCACATGTACCAGAACCTGAGGAAGGCTGTAGCACCTGCCGCTTCTGCTGAGCACACGTCCCCTCCCCCCCCCCCAGGTGGACGCACCGCCGGGCAGCATCGCCGCCACAACGGCGCTGCAAATAGTGAAGACGCTGGTGCGCGACGGCGATGCCAACGTCAACCACGCTGATGACGGCGAGCGGACCGCGCTGCACCACGCAGCGGCCGCGGGCATGGCGGAGGCGGTCAGCGTGTTGCTTGAGGCGGGCGCGGAGTGCGACATGCGCGACTGCAGCCACCAGACGGCCCTCTTCTGCGCGTGCAGGTGCGGCTGCTGAGCAAAGCTGTGCTGAGCATGGCTGCTGAGCATGGTCGTGCTGAGCAAGGCCACTGAGCACGGCTGAGCTGAGCAGGGCTGCTGTGCAGGGCTGTGCTGAGCAAGGCTGTGCTGAGCAAGGCTGCTGAGCAGGGCTGTGCTGAGCAAGGCTGTGCTGAGCAAGGCTGCTGAGCACGGCTGTGCTGAGAACGGCTGTGCTGGGCACGGTTGGGCTGAGTAAGGCCACTGAGCAGGGCCGCAAGCGCCTGTGCAGAGGGGCGCGAGGCTGTGTACAGGGCGGTGCTGTGTTGTGCGGCAGAGCACTGGTGTACGGGGCAGATTGAGGCCATTTTGCAGGGTACATGCTGCTGTGCTGCAGAATGGGAGCGGCAGCTGGCGCCGTTGCTGCGCATGCGCACGTGCCTCCCAGGTGTCGCCCATTTCTCTGGGCGGCCAGACTCTGCTACTGGCTCAACAAGTGACATGCTGGCATTGCACTTTCGACTGCGGTGTAGCGCGTGGTGTAGTGTGTGTATGTGCGGTGTACAAGCTGTGTAGCGTGAGCTACTGCATGGGCCACACGGCTGCCATGTGCAGCAAAGACGGCACCAAAACTACCCACCTGCAGCAGCCACCCGCCCACACCGCACCTCCTACTGCACACATGTCTAGTGCGTGTGCCCACCACTGTTTCCACCACAGACTTGCACCTGGCACTTGGAATGCTTGCCGCATATGTTGTGGATCGCTGCGGCTGCCACCATCGGCCCCATTGCCACTGCTGACACGCTGCCGCTGCCATTTCTGTTGCTGCTGCCGTGCGCCGTTGCGTGTGCCACCAGAAACGGGCATGCAATCGTTGCACAACGACTGTGTGCAGCGGGGGCAGCGGTGAGTTGGTGTGTGTGTATCAGTTCGAGGGGCAGTGTACGGGGTGTGCTGCGTTTGCACCAAGCACTGTGTTCGCAGCAGCGGAGGCGTGATTACGTGCGTGCAGCACAAAACTGAGCACGCGCGCCGAGTGCAGGCACGCGCCACCTGACCCTCCCCAACTTCACATGCCCTCATGTCTCTATGACTAATACACATACTGCAACTTGAAGTGCGCAGGTGAACACCCAGGACTTCAAGGCGCGGGACACGCCCCTGATGGTGGCGGCACGCGCGCGCGCGGCGATGTGCGTGCGCGTGCTGCTCAAGTATGGCGCAGACCCACGAGCAACTGACTCGGCGGGGCTTACGGCACAGGTGAGCGCTGAGCTCAGGCTGCATGCGCGTGTGTACAGGCAGGCATTGGCTGAGCGCGGCTAGGGGCTGCACCCGTGGCTGCCTCAGGCGTGCGTGCATACATGTACACTTTTGGTGTGTAGCGTTGAAGTACATAAATGTGAAAATTCCATCTAGGAGCGATAAAGTCTAGGTCTCCCCACCGGTAGGGGCCGTCACCCTGGGCAGACCCGTGCAAGGGCGGACGAAGCGAAGGCAGCGCCTATGAAGGCAGCACCTCTCGCACCTACTGAAGCGTGGGTGCCAGTACATGCAAGCGTCGTTGTACCAATCTGCTGTTGTGAGCGTGCGAAAACCCAGGTGACGATTGCCTGTATCGGGCAGTGAACGGCCCCGATAGGCATACCCATAACTGTCCACTGTCATCAACTACGAGTACAGCATGCAGGCTGGCGGCATGTGGTGCATGGTGTGTGGTGCAGGGGCAGTTCCACTCCGGGTGGGCAGGCACTGTGTGTGCAATTTTCAGAGAGACCACTGTGCATCAACTCCTACTCAGCTCGCGTCCACCAACGCTCTGAGTGCTTGCGTTGACTTGCAGCAGCAGCGGTCTTCTGTTTGTGCCCTGACACTCGCACACATGTGTGACGTTGTGACCGCGGGCATGTACTCAGTGATGGTCACATCGTGTCTTCGATACTTGAAAGCGCACCGTACAGGTATCATGAACAAGTGAACACACATACTGCGAAGTACATGTGTTCCAACATGCGAAGTACCACGCTACAGTGGTATAATAGTACTGTGGTATATGCCGTACGGGATTCAGACAAAGCATCATGTCATCTCAACCACGTATGTGTACACGTGTGAGGTAGGCACTCTAGGCGGCGGCATATCCTGATGGCGGGCTGGGCTGCCCACTCGCATGCCCCGCTTGCCTCTGGACCTGGCTCCCGTTGTGGTGGCTGCTCTGGTGGTGGTGCCCCCCCGTGGCGGTGTGTGCGGCAAAAGGTGCAAGCAGGCAAGCCCCCACGGTGTGCCAAGCGATAGAGAGCAAAACCTAACCTGGGGGGGTAGCGTAGCGGCGTAAGCGGCGCGTGTATGCTGTACTTGACGCAACTCACGCTACACCCCTCATCACCCACGCCCGCGCCAGGCCCAGGTGGAGCTAATGGCCGCCTTGGCCGAGCACGACCGAACCGAGGACCCACTCGCCCCACCACGGGACCTTCTTCTGCCACCAGACGCCCCCACCGACAGCGCCCCACGCTTCTCACTTGACGTGGAGCGTGATGGCGTGGTGGCGTCCATCCTGCACATGCTGCGGCGGCGGAGCGCGCAGCTCGCGCTGGAGGCGGCGGCGCACGGCGGCGCCGCCACGCCGCACAACGTGGTCCAGGCCTACAGCTCGCTGGAGGAGATGGCTGCGCTAATTGAGCAGCAGCTCGACGCCGCGTCGGTCACTTCTACCAGCAGCAGGGAAGTGCCTCCCGCTGCGGCTGATGCGGCTGCCGCTGCGGGGGGGGATGGGGAGGGGGCGGGGGAGCGCGACGGCCAGGGCGGCGCTGGTGGTGCCAACTTCAAAGGTGAAGTTGGCAGCCAGTGGGCGTTCGGGGTGGGACCATAGCGTCGGCATGCCCAGCGGTAGCACGGGGCACCACAAGTGCGCCCAATTTGTTTTTCCTACTAGTACTAGTTTATACGCTGACATGCAGCGCCAGCGGCCGCGAGCGTTTCATACACAGCCCCGCCCCCCCCCCCCCCCCCCCCCCCCCCCCCCCCCCCCCCCCCCCCCCCCCCCCCCCCCCTGCGCGCCCCTTCCGCTCCCAGCAAACACAGGCGACGGCATTCATCTTTGGATTGCGTTGAGACGCTCCTGCTGCTGCTGCCGTTGCGGCGCTGCTGCTTTACCTGCCACCAGTGCAGCGTTGCCCGTCTGCCGGTGTCAGCCGCAGCTGCAAGGCACACAGAACCGGCACGTGTGTTTTTGCTTGCTTGTGTTGTGCACTTCAGGGGCGGTGCAGCCGCAACAAGCGCCTCCAATATGCATGACAGCGTGTAGGCGGACTCAATTCAAGGATGCACTTTTATTGAACTCCGCTGAGGGCACGGCAAGCCCTTCGCACATGGTGTGCGTGTGACAAGAAAAAACATGATCAGACATGCCAAAGGATGTACGTGAAGCCGAGTGAAGGTGTGCGCGTGCCAGGGCTCCATCAAAGCCCTGTGGTGAGCAGTTCCCAACACATCCACATGGTGCTGCAGCGCTGCTCATCATGCACCAACACCACTTAAGTGCGGCTAGGGTGGCAACAGGGGACAGCGTGTCTGATCATGGTTTTCCCACCTCTAACCATGCACGCCATATACTTTGAAGTACACACCGCGCCCTAAGCGGATTTTAATAAAAGTACACACCGCTCTGATTTCCTGGTCACACGCAACGTGTGCAAAGGGCTTTCCGCGCCCTAAGCGGAGTTTAATAAGAGTACACACCGCTCTCCGTGCCCTAAGCGGAGTTTGATGCAGTACAACCATTTTTTTATGACCGTATAAAAAGGTACTAAAAGCACAGGGGACATCAGGTTTGCCATGCTTTTTACACTCATGCACTCGCCATGTGCATAGCGCTTTCTGCCCTGTAAGCAGAGTTCCCTATAAGTGTGTAAGCGGAGTTCCCTATATGTGCAGGGGTAGCGCGTGCCTTGCTCTGAGGCGCCACCTTCTTGTGTAGCTGCTGACACGGTGCTGTCTGCCAGTGCGTCCGCACACCCGAACACGCACAGCCATCTTGATCAAGCCTCGACGCACGTCTGCTGAGCGCATGCAGTGCATGACGTCTTGCAGGTCGCGTTGGCGGATTCGTGCACACATGCACACACCAAACCTGGACCTGTCATGCGGCCGTTTTGCCCACCTGGCACCACCGTTGCACAACCATGTTACAGCCGTAAAAGTCCATGTGGAGAGGCTACCAAGGAGATATGCCAAACAATGCCCGTGTGCACTGCCTGCTGACCTGCACCCCTCTTTTTTTTTCATGCATCCCCTTCACGCAGGTTGCCTCAGCCCCGCTCATGCTCTCCCTTCCATTGGCACTGCCAGCTGGTGCCACCTGCCTCACGTAAAAGCTGGGTGTGCAGATGGTCATTGCATGGCACTGGCTTGCAAGTTGGTGTTGTACTTCGAAGCACTATGCCAACATCATGTCGCGGAGGTTAACGGCTGCTCTGCCACTGCCGGTGCAACACCGCCCCACTCGACACATGCAAACATGGTCGTGTACATGACAGTTGCCAGAGTGAAAATTGCAGAAACGTCACCCACGCCACCGCTTGGACGACTGCTACACGATTTCTGCAGGCATGCACAAAACGCTCAGCAGCCCCACCGTGTGCACGGGGGGGCAAGAGTGTGCGCGTTTTTCCCAACACATCGCTGAGCACAAAACGGCAACAGGGGTGACACAAGCACTCGAGATGACTGGGGCCCAGTGCGCGGCGACAACAGTGAGCGTGAAGCTGGGAGCGGCAAACACCAGCCGTTGTGCCAGCAATGTCAGAGGAGCACAGGTTGTGTGTTCTATTATTGGTAAGGCCTGGAGAAGGCGCAGGGAGGGGAAGACGTGAATGACCTGGGAGAACAGCCTAGAAGGGTTCGCCGGTACGGAATACAAAGGTGTAAATACAGGGGGAAAGTGTCGACCTCTTTTTACCCCGACGGCACCATAGCATCCAACAAAAGGGGGGGGGGGTCTAGCATCAGACACAGCTCTCGCGGCGGCAGCCGCGCCGCGCCGCGCTGCGGGCGCGGCGCGCGCCCCTAACCTAACATACATGGGCACTAACACACAACCCGTTACACCTGCAATGTCCTGTAGAGAGAGCCCGCACCCTGTTGGCGCGTTGCTCCCTGGCGCTGAGCCCGGAGCAGGCGTGAACGCACCCAGCGGGTGAACAGCCAAGTCTGGCTGCGGTTCATGATGCGCACAGTTCCGGGCCTCGGCCGAGGTCTAGGCGTACACAAACTTTGAACGCCGCCGCGGGTTGGCGGGGACGGGGTGTTCGCAGATTCAGCACGGTGTACCAGCCTGCTGGTGCCGCTGCTGCTGCGCCGGGTCTTGGGCGTGACTGCGCCCGTGCGGGACTGGTGCGCGCGAGATGCAGCATTCATCTGCATGGGATAACGGGGGGTGCACCGTCGCTGCGGCCGCCACGGCAGGCGACGGCTAGCGGCCAGGCCACCGTTGCTGCCCTCACTCCAAAGCGCTCCCGCCTCGTCAGTAAGCCGCAAAGCCGGACTGCAGCCGCACAAGTGCGGCCAATCCTTTGCTGAAATGTGCGAAATCCTGCACGTCGGGGGACTCGAACACCACCGTCCGCTCCTGTGTGCCCGTGCTCCTAGGCCGGTACCGTAACCGCACCGCCTGAGGCCCCTTTGCGCCCCTCTGCGGGCACTCCTCCAGGGCCAGCAGGAATCGGCTCGGCACCTGCCACACCTTCAGCGACCCACCAGTTTCCAGCCAGCTGATGGTCTGCCCTTCGTCCTCCGAAAACAGGATGCCGGGCTTGCGGGTGGGGAACCAGGAGGGCTGCGCAGCGGAAGGGGGGAGCAGCCACTTCGAGGCATCAGCCACCGCTGCGAGCACGCAAGCAAAGTGCGGGGTTGCCGCAACGACAGCTTGCATTCGTCAGCGCCCTCACCTTTTTGATTGTGACCTCAACACCCTTGTGCAGCTGTTGCACGAGCTCCACCAGACTGCCGCTGCGGTGGATGGCGCCCGGGCAGCAGTCGCAGTCCCCCTCCGCGTGGTCCCTCCTGAGGGCCTCCTGCCAGTCGCTGTGCACCAGCTTTACCTCCACCTCTGGGGCGAAGCGCACGCTCCTCTGGTGACCGCCACCACCACCGTCATCCAGACTGTCAAGGCTGGAGCTGCTGCCCCTCTCCGAGAAGGTGAGGCTGGTGGAGGCGGTCACCGCCCCATCACCGCCAGGGGTAACAGGCTTGGCTTCCCCATGCACGCACATGGCTATGGGGGGCCCGTGAGCCGGGGTGTGTGCCGCGTGTGCCTGTGCCGCCGTCATCGCCTCAAAGCTACTTGTCCTCGAGCTCCAAAGGGCGGGGGAGATTGGCATTTCTCCCCCATGTGATGGAGATTCTCCTAGATTCGCCTCTTCGTGGTGCTGAGTCACAGCTTCTCTGCTGTGTTGCAATGGGGTGGTAACCGCCGACGCGTCGGTCTGTCACGCAGCGCAGCGTTTTTCACCGTGTATGCACATGAGTCTGACTACCTCGAGAGGTGCGCAGTGCTCATCAGCCAGCATGCAATTGCGCAAGCACTGATCATTGTTCAGCCTGGATCCATGGACAGGGCAGCTGCGGCAGGGCCTGCAGCACCGCCTCCGCAACTTCAAGAAGTTCAAGGCACAACGCGGGCACCAGAGCCAGCCTGAGGTCTGCTGCTGGCACAGCACCAGCCTGAGTGATCAGACATTGCAGCCATGTCTCTGACCCATGGTGGGAAAAAAATCTCTATAACGCTGACTCAGAGAGTCTAGGCTTTAGGCCTACTACTAGGCTAATGATTATTACCGGTAGTAAAAAGTCTTAGCACGGCCCAACAGTATGAGGCCCGGGAGCTACGCAGAGCTCTGCCAGAGTGTGCCAAACCTCGCCACAGAGTTTGGGGGGGGCTTTCAAAGTTATGGGTGATGAAAGTGTGACATGGCACCTCTTTCGGTGCCAGGGCAAGCCCATGTGACTCAAAGTTCCCACCATGACTGGATAGCCGGTGCGGCTCACAATTGCAAAGCACAGTGCTTACTAACTAGGCAGGTACTGTAGCACCCACTGGGCACACACTGGCACCTGCGAAAGACGGCACCTGCCACAGCGGACGACGTCAATGACTTCAAGTTCAACGAGTTGCACACCCGCATGGAAGCACTGAATGACGCCAAACAGAAGCAAGGCAGCAGGCTGCCACCTTTCAAAACCAAGTTAAAACCACATGGCCATTGTCATGGCCATGCATCTAACGAATGCATCCCCCCCCCCCGCCCCCCCCCCCCCCCCCCCCCCCCCCGCCGC
>JAULBY010033559.1:0-98766 GCA_032358315.1 Ophiocytium majus
AGCGGGCGTAACTCAGGGGTAGAGTGTCAGCCTTCCAAGCTGTTCGTCGCAGGTTCGAATCCTGTCGCCCGCTCCAATTCCCTCAGTTGACAATAATTCCGATTTATTGTATACTGTCTGTAATACAACTAACCTTTGAGGCTCATATGGCTGCATCTAAAACAGTAAAGAATGCGTATTTAGACTGGCGTTTTGATCAACCCAATGATTTTAATATGCTAGGACAGCCTGTAGCTTCATTAGCAGCAGTAAAACCAATGATTGCTCAAATTAGGGCCGATGGATTCAACGGGCTAGTGTTAAATGCCAATGTACCAATTGATCCTGACACTGGTAAGTTAACTCTTTATGATAATACCCCAGGTGCATTTAATCCCAATAAGAATCTTCCAAAAGATACTTGGGCCGTGGTGCAGTTTGCTAGGAAAAATGGTTTAGCTGTTACCATTAATTTTAACATAGTTAACTATCACGACGATTCAGCAATTACTTCAAGTTCGGTAGGCGGAGGATTTTCTACTGATACATTCTTTAAAGAGGTTGCTGCTTACGAATCTAAAATTGCTGCTATAGCAAAGAAAAATGGAGTTAGTGTTATAGGTATTGGCACTTGCCAGAGTGGGTTTGAATCTAGTGATTACAAGGATCAATGGCAGACTGTAGTAGATTCAATACATAAAAATTATTCGGGCAAGTTAAGTTATTCAACAGGAGCACCTGATACACCAATTTGGTCTATGGTTGATATTGTTAGTGCAATTGGTTGGGATCATGTAGGTGATACTTTAAGTAGAATGGATTCATTGAAGGCTACATATAATAAACCAGTATATGTAGACAGTATCACTGCCGGAGGCGGCGACAGTCAAGCAGCAAATATTAGAGACATATTAAAAGCGTCAATTGTGGATCATAGTACTGACTTAAATGGATTAGCATTCCACGAGTTTGCATCATGGAAACATGCCAATTGGTTAGTAAATCCGCAAAATGATGCAGATAAGAATTTTCTATCTTCGCATGGTTATACCAATGATTTATATAATACAGATGCAACAAATGCTTTTAAAAATTGGTTTAACTATTCCACTGCTCCTGTAACAGGATCAGGTAGAAATGATAGAATTAATGTATATGCCGGAGATAAAACTGTAGATGGTGGTAAAGGTTTTGATACTGTGGTAGTATTAAATAAAGCAAAAGACTGCCAATTGACATTTGACAGTCCTGGGCATTTTACATTAGTAAATAACAAAGAAGGCACTGACAAGTTACTTAACTGTGAATTTGTGCAATTCTTAGATACAAGAGTTAGTTTAATTGGACACCAAGACTTCAGCCAATACGGTTGGGGTACTTGGTAATTTAAAAGATGAGTAAATTTAAAGTATATTGGACTAATCCTGATGTTGGCGATTATTATCACCAAAGCTTTGGAAAAGAATTTGATGATATGAAAGAAGCACTTGATTATTGCCAGTATCTTAGAAGAGATGGTAGAAAGTTTGTTACTATGTGTAGCGAAATTGAAGATATGGTTGGTGACTTTGGTGTTACTGAAACTGATGCAACATATAATTGGAAGAAAAGGAGGTAATTATGCCAGCAGTATATCTAGTAAGCGACACGCATTTTGGACATGCTGGCGTATGTAGATTCCTACGCAACGACGGTGTGACTAAACTACGCCCTTGGGACAACCCCGAGGAAATGGATGAGTTTATGATCAAGGCCTGGAACGAACGTGTCCGTCCCAACGATAAAGTTTATCACCTCGGAGACGTTGTTATCAACCGTAGAGCACTTAAAACACTTGCTCGCTTAAATGGTGACAAGGTGCTTATACGTGGTAACCACGATATCTTCCGTGATACCGAATATAGAGAATACTTCCGCGAACTACGTGCATACCACGTAATGAACGGAATGATCCTTAGTCATATTCCTATTCACGAAGAAAGTCTAGGTCGCTTTGGTACTAACATACACGGACATCTCCATTCTAATAGAGTTATGAAAGACGGTGTTGTTGATGTGCGTTATCACTGTGTATGCGTAGAACAAACAGACTTTGCACCTATACTGTTTGAAGATGTTATTAAACGTATCACAGCAGAAGGTGGTAGTATAGGCTTTAAGAACGGTAACGGCCCTACAATGTAATTGTTGACAGGGCTGTTACTAACATATATAATAAACACATGGAGCGTTGGCCGAGAGGTCGAAGGCAGCGGTTTGCTAAACCGTCGTATTGAGTAATCAGTACCATTAGTTCGAATCTAATACGCTCCGCCAATTTTAAGGAGTACCAAATGAAAAAGTTAAGATTAGCAGTCCCAGTTCTTCTAGTAATACTAGCTGCAATGAATATAGCACTGAATTTTTTGTCAGGTAACGACAATGCTATGTGGGCAAATTTATCTGCTATGTGCGCTTGGATTATTGTTGCTGGAGATGAAATTACTAAGTTCTTCAATGAACAAAAATCTATCGTTTAATAAGACCAATCGCGAGATAGTGAAGCGGTAAAACGGTAGTCTCATAAGCTACAGTCCCAGGTTCGATTCCTGGTCTCGCAACCAAAATTTTAAGTGCTTATCCTTGCAAAAAATATTAACCATTAATGTACCTTTTACTGCTCCATGGGCGTTGCCTTACGGAAGTGCAGTAGTTAATGGAATACTAGGGCATCATGGATATCAAGTTAAGTCTTGGGATCTAAGTATAGATATTGTCCGTCAATTTAGAGAACAGTCTGAATACGAAACATTTCAGCAGGTACTGAGTATAGGTGGCTATGTTCAAGGGATAGTGTCGAAGTCTTTTTTAAGAAAAGTGTTAAACTGGCTTAGAAATCAAGCACAACAACAAATAAATCAGTATCAACCTGACATTATTTTATTGTCAGTATTTTCAAGTCAAAGTGTTGATTTTGTTATTCCACTAGTTTCTGTTATAAGAGATCTATATCCTGATGTTTATATACTAGTTGGTGGTCGAGGATTAGATAATATTGAGCGTCGAACTCAATTAAATTATGGCGAATACTTTGCTGCATATCTACCAGTTAACGCTACCTATCTTGGAGATGCTGAGAATGACTTATTAACCATTCTGGAAAATAAGCATCAAGGGTGCTACGTTGCACAACCTGTTTCTGCCGCAGATCTAGAAGGAGTTCCGGCTGCTAATTGGGACGGTATAATATTTGATAACTATGATGGATTTAGTACTGGAGATTTAAGAATACCAGTTACTGCTAGTAAAGGTTGTGTACGGGATTGTACTTTTTGTGATGTGGCAGGTAGTTGGCCCAAGTACATATATAGAAAAGGTTCTAATGTTGGCAAAGAGATTGTGGACCTATATCGTCAAACCGGAATGCGTAAGTTTGAATTCACTGACAATTTGATTAACGGTAGTATTAGTAACTTTCGTGCAATGAATCAAGTTATTGCAGAAAATATTCCTAATACTATTGATTATATGGGATACGCAATCTGCAGATCAAAAGCAAATTGTCCCGAATCAGATTTTGAATTAGCTGCAGTAGCTGGCGCAAAATTGTTTAAAGTTGGTATTGAAACTGGCAGTGAAAAGGTGCGATACGATATTAAGAAAAAGTTTACCAACGATGATATTGATTGGTTTACGATTAATTGTGCCAAGTATAACATTAAGCAAGCATGGTTAATGTTTACCGGATACCCCACCGAAACCGAAGAAGATTTTAAGGAAACTTTAAAACTATTAAAGGAATATAGCGTTTTTGCTCGCCAAGGACTAATTACTGTATTCTTAAGTTTGCCCATGATGCTAACTTCCAATAGTGCCTTTATGCGTAACTATGCTATTGACTACGGACTAGATCATAACAAGGATGATAGTTGGTCAGATTTCTTTTGGACAAGCACTAAGCATCCTGAAAACACATTTGACGTTCGTGTTGACCGCTGGCGCAGATTTATGGATGCTATTGAACAATACGGATACAAAAATGATTCTATGCGTCAGACTGAAAAGTTTATTGAACTTGAAGGATTAGAAAAAATATACAATGCCAAACAAACCAAAAGAATTATCCCTATCACTGCTAGCAATTTCAACCTCAACTAAGGATCCAGTATATACGGTACTAGTAAATAAGGAAGAGATTACTTGTACTAATATTGAAAATATAGATACTTTTAAGAATAAAGTTTGTTATCAAGTATCAATCAACAATCTTAAAGAAATAGAAGTGAAGTTATTTAATAAGGATCCAAGTGATACTCGTGTAGTTGACGGGAAAATAGTCGAAGACTTATTGGTGATTATTGATTCTATGGAAGTAAATGGCATCAATCTAAAAGACAAACTAAGTAAAATATCCCAATATAAAGATACTACCGGAAAGATTCATCAAACTAATGGATACTTATCGTTCAATGGAACATACAAGATAAAGTTACACAAGAATTTGTTATATACAGATTGGTTAGCAAGTTTTCTTTAATTATTGACAAAATCTATATTTTAAGTATAATATATAGTATACAAAACAAAGAGGATAATATGAGTCGTTATATCACTATATCAAAAGAAGTTGATGTTGATATTGACATGGAAGATTTTGATGACGACGATCTCGTTAGGGAACTAGAACGGCGTCAAATAAATGGTACACTTGAGCAATCATTAACTTTTGAAGCAACAACTCTACTAGCTACTATCTTTAACAAGCGCCGTGCAGGTGCAGATTATCAAATAGAATTAGATGAATTAATCTATCAAGGTATTGGTAGAATATTATAATTATTGCCCGGGTGGTGGAATGGTAGACACAGGAGACTTAAAATCTCCCGATTTTGGTCGTGCCGGTTCGAGTCCGGCCTCGGGTACCATATTTGGGCCTTAAGCATAAGTGGTATAGGCAACCGACTCATAATCGGTAGACAGTTGGTTCGAATCCAACAAGGCCCACCAAAGGATAACAATGAAAAAAATTTATATTGCAATGGCAGAACTTGAAGATGGTGGACGAGCATTTGGTAATGGTTATACTACATATCAAAAAGCTCATAGTGCAGCATTAGAAATGGTGCAAGAATTAGAAACTCATATGGAATGGAAAGTAGTTCCTATAGTTGAAGAAATTGATTTTATAGAAGATTAAAATATACCTGGCCGTAGTTAAATGGATATAACACTAGCCTTCTAAGCTTGTATTCCAAGTTCGATTCTTGGCGGCTGGACCAAGTTATGCAACGGTGGCAGAGAGGCCCAATGCAAGGGACTGCAAATCCCTAAAACCGTGTGTTCGAATCACACCCGTTGCTCCAAATTCTCATTAAGATAAAATGTTAGTATTTGATAAAACCTTTAAAATTTATTTGTTCAAAGATAAAGATAGAATAGATCTAACTATTAGAGTAGCAGACAACTATGCTCATACATATCAAATTGATAAAGTTGATTTAGAAAACCTATTAGCAAATTGGCAACAACCGTTAGGGTATTCATTTAAGTTTGGTTATAATCAGGCTAATATACAGCACAAAAAAACAACCCCTAGACCAATTAGTGCTCCAGCAGACTATGTGCGATTTACAGTATATGCCGGAATACAACACCAATATAGATTTGATGCAGCTGATATTGAGCAGTTAGAAAAAGACTTTGAATACCAATGTAATAATGTAATGTTTTGGGATAACAGTTAAATATGTTTTAAAGGGGCAAGCTATGTCTAATGAAGAAGATAAGTTCCGTAACAGCCGTCGTAGACATAACGACGAAACAAAGATCCAGCGTCAAGTTGATATTGCTAAAGCATATAGCATGCATCAAGGTGGTAAATGGAAATATATCGAACAACCACATCGAAACCATAAAAAAGCAATTCTAAATTGCGGCGACCCTAAGTGTTATATGTGCATGAACCCTAGACGAGCATTTAAAGAAGAATCTATGCAAGAGCGTAAGCATAAGCAAGAAAAGTATTACAAAGATAACAACGAAAATTTAGATTGACCAAAAATAGCCATTTTGTTATAATAGCAGTATTATAAACAAGTGGAGTTTTGAATATGAAAAACTTTATTGCTTTTATTGCAATTGTTATTTTTGCAACTCCTGTTACTGCGGAAAATTGGAAAGATCCTGAGTCAAAATTTGACACTAGTAAGAATTTTACCAATGTTAGTACTATACGTTGGCAAGTAACCGACAACATACAAAAGACCTGCGAATCTGAAAGTCAGCGTCGAGGACTTGGTGGGTTTGGATATAAGGTAGAAGCGTGTTCGTTTTGGGAAGGTAGTTCTTGCGTTATATTTACAGGCCATTACAGTACATTGCATGAAATTGGACACGAAATGCGACATTGTTTTCAAGGCGCATATCATTGACAGTAAATGTAACATCAAGTAAAATATGTAATACGTTAAATATGTAAGGAGTAGTAAATGAATATCAAACTTCGTGCAGCAGGTCGTACCGCTGGATTATTTGTAATAGCAACATTAATTCCGTTAGCCATTATGTTCTTGCTACGTTTAGATGTAGATACATTATATGAATTGTTTCTTCTTGCTTTTGTTTCCTGGATGGTATGGGTAGTATATCAAATTAATCTTGGACAACTTGAAACAGAGGAACAAATTAAAGAAATGAAGGAACGTCGCGAGACAATGATTTCTGGGATCATTAAAGATCCTAAGTAAGCAATTCCGGTGTAGTATAATGGCAGTGCAACGGTCTCCAAAACCGTGAGTGGCAGTTCGATTCTGTCCACCGGAGCCATAAAGTAAAAGTAATGATATTATCGAGTCTCAGAAGTAACAATAAAACCATTTGAATTGGCCCAGTCTTGTATACTTTCATGTATAGGTCTTATTTGATCGTCATCCATTACAGCGTCAATAAATGCTTGGTGTTCTTCAAAAGATGTATCAAGATAATATACAATAAAATCATTTTCTTCTGAGGTTACAGTAACCCTATCGCCCCAATATGCTTTTTGATAATTTATTATAGTTTCAAACTCGGACGGATAGCGAGTATACCACCATTCAGAATCTGTGTTCAATCTTCTATTGTGCTCAATAATGTCCATTTTGCATATCACTTTCTTAACTAATATATTTATTTATAACAATAGAATACAGAAAAGCACCAATTATTATGATTTGAAGGTAAAATAATGGCAAGTATTCCAATGAAACAAAGTTCAACAAACAATGTATATACAGTATCGGTGGGCCCGGGCGGGGGCGGTGGTAGTGGTGCCAGTACTATATCAGTTAGTAATCCTGTTCTAATGGGCGGAGCGGTTATTGGTCCAAATAACGGAAGCGGAAATTGGACTCAGACTACCGCCCCGGGAAAAATTCACATACAGGGCGATGCTGTATTTGACGGCAATATTAAGTGGCAGGGCAGAGATATGCGGGAATGGTTTGAAACTGTAGAATCCCGACTTGGTATGCTGCAACCAAATCCCAAACTTGAAGAAGGTTGGGATGAATTAGCTGAACTTAGACAACAGTACGTAGAGCTTGAAAAGAAGTTGCTAGAACAGCAACGTGTATTTGATATCCTTAAAAAGGAATAGACATAAAATTGTAAATATGCTATAATACACTATGACTAAAATATTTATTAACGCTGATCGTGCTAGCGATGCCATTAATTGGGCAGTTTCCCAATTTGGTAGCGGTAATGACTTTACCGTACAGCACGACTTTCCTAGTGAAAAATATCGGTTTGAATTTAACAATGCTGTCCATGCAACTATGTTTGCATTAAAGTGGGTGTGATATGAATATTGGATTCTTTGGTGATAGTTATGTTGATCTTGATCTTGACTTCCACTCAATTCGTGCTCAAGAAGATCCACCTGACGTTAGCCGTAAAAGTTTATCTTGGTGTTGGAGATTATGTAACGATTTAGAATATACGCCAATCAATTCGGGGTTATCTGGTAGCAATCAGTTCTATTCTATTAAAGCCTTTCAAGATTTAATATCGGCTGGCGGAACTGTTGATTATGCAATTTTTACTTTTACATGGGATTTCCGATTATACGGAAAAGGTAATTTTCACCACGTTCTTAGAGGATTAAATCAAAATACAGCAGACATTAAAAAAAGTCTTCCGTTTACAGAGGATCAAGTTGAATGGGATATTGACGAGTTAATCCTAGCTAGTCGTTTATACTATAAATTTTTATCCGATGAAGAACAGTCTCATTTTATTCATGAGTTATTAATAAAATGGATTTTGGAATTGCCCGAGCAACATCCCAATACTAAATTTATATTTTTACCAAATACCGAATTGTCTCGTGAAATTGCATTAAAGCATTTTAAAAAAGGCATTCTATTAGATTTTGCTTTTGAAAATATTAGTCTATTAGAAGGCGAACATGTTGGAGTAGATCCATATTATCCATATTATAATATAAAATTTGGGCATCTGACAGATCCCAATCATGAGAGATTTAAGGACTTGACCAAAAATATCATAATCAATTATAATACATACGAAGATAAAGTTTACCCCGTTGATTACAAACAGTTTAGGATAGATTAAAATGAAAATCGCAGTATGCAGTGACTTACATTTAGAGTTTGGAGATCTGGACTTAGAAAACTCTGAGAATGCCGACGTGCTGATTCTTGGCGGGGATATCTTTGTAGCCAATGATTTAACTTATCTTGAGCCAGCACCAATTGACAATGTTCTTATGCCCACAAGTATGAGTCTACGTGCCCGTCGTTACTATGACTTCATCGAACGTTGCTGCAAAAGGTTCCCGCACGTTGTACTGATTACAGGCAACCACGAACACTATCACGGTGACTTTGCTGAGACTCATTGGACTCTTCGTAAAGTGTTTGCAGATTTTACCAATCTGTACATCTTGGACAAACAGTTTACTATCATTGACAATGTAGTATTCTTTGGTGGCACCCTGTGGACTGATATGAACGGTGAGGATCCCGAAACTATGAGAACAATTCGTATGATGATGAACGATTACAACTGCATCAAGAATACTTCCCAAGAAGGTATGAAGGTGTTTATGCCCGAGGATTCAATTGAAGACCATAAAAAGTTTTTAACTGAGCTCGAGAAAGTACTCGGTGTTTATCCTACGCAACCCACTGTGGTTGTTGGGCACCACTCACCTAGTAAGGCTAGTACGCACCCTCGTTATAAAAATGAAACAACAATGAACGGTGCTTATAGTAGCAACTTAGATAACTTTATTCTTGACAATCGTCAGATTAAGTTATGGACACATGGGCATACGCATGAGGACTTTGATTATCAAATCGGAACGACTCGTGTAGTTTGTAACCCACGTGGCTATGATGGCTACGAAGCTAAAGCAGATACATTTACTCTTAAATACGTGGAGATTTGAAATGAAAACATTTGATACATTTGAAGAAGTAATTGGAATGATGCATTGCATGAAACGGCCAATTGTGGTGCATGCTAAAAAGATGGATGTAGAATTTCGTGTTAACACACTAGAAGGTAACTACAAACAAGGCAAGCCCGGTGACTATCTCATGCGTGGTATAGACGGAGAACTGTATATCTGTGATGGTCCTATATTTGAAAAAACATACGATTGGGTTTAACAATGGGCGCGGTCAGTAATGAAAAAGAGTATTCTGTAACGGTCATTGGCGACATAGTAGAACTAGAGATTAACGGCTTTGTAATCTGTAAGAGTATTCAACTGTGGCATAACCTGGCCTTACGTGAGCAGGCTGAACAACGTGCAGTAGAATCTAAAGATATAGAACCTGTGATTACAGAAGATAGATTTAAACACTTGGCCGAACAGGCAAGTTTTAATATATACAAGTCAGACTTATGGCGTGGAACAGGCCGACGCTTTGCTGAGTCAATTGTGGCTGAATGTATAAGACTTTGCGACCAAGTTGATCTTGCTGGTGCCGACGATTGTATTGACAAGATTAGAGATCATTTTGGGATAGAATAATGAAAAACCTACTAGACATCCTGCCAAAATTATTAGAACTAATGCCGGGAATTGTAAAATTCCTAAAGTATATTCCTATTCTAATGATTTTAGCAGGTGTAGGTTACGGTGTGTTTTATTGGACACAGAATTATAAAGATCCGTACAAGTGTGTGGACAATCAAATTTATGAACAAGTGAGAATGGATTCTAATGTATATCAATTTAAAGGTGGTTACTGTGTGGATGGTACTGTAAAATGAGAAATCACTATTGGACTTGTAGTAAGTTTGCAGACTGGCTGCGTGGCACCCCTAGTCCTGTTGCCCTTACACATTCAGAATGGAAGGTATGGCGTAAAGAAGCACAAACACGGCATCCTGTTCGTTATTGGTTAGCTGATGATGGACTTGATTATATTCAAAAATTCGTTTTCTACATTCCGGATAAACTATATGAACTCAAATATTATATCAACAATCGATTCGTTACTAGAACCCACGCACTCACTGCTCACCCTGATGATATTGCCCCTGGTGAGTGGCGCGATGTTGGCAATCGTTTCCTTCCATGTCTTTTTAATGAACTTAGAGACTTTGTTGAAGTAGAACTTGCTTGGTGGCAGATTGCATGGTCAGACAAAGAGGAACATAAGAAATACAATGCTCCGTTCTGGTCCACTGGATGGTTCCGTTGGAGAACATGGCGTTGTCCGCAAGCAGGTTTAGATAATCTTGCATGGCAAATGACCTGCGATAATAAAGATTATACCGCCGAAGATGATCCTCGTTACGGTGAACTTACACCGCAGGCGCATAATGCAGCAGAAATTCTAGCTCTATATACTTGGTGGACTGAAGAACGCCCAAAGCGTGTAGATCCCATGGAAGCCAGTGGGTGGTCGGCCTACTGTGAAAGTAAACGCCAAGCAGGTGGTAGTGTGTTGGATGTTCTTGACGATGACGATCACAAAGTTGACACAACTCCTATGCATGACAAAATGCATGAGTTAGAAGATAAGTATGATAAGGAGGATGAGGACATGATGATACGCCTGATCAAAATTCGAAGTGCGCTTTGGACGTAAAGGGGGAAATGTTTTGGCTGCTTATAAAGGGTTAATACTTGATGTACTAGAAATGCACAAGGAAGGTCATCCGCCTACCAAAATTGCCCGTGCCCTGGGTATCGATGTAGATAAAGTTGAACAAATTATTCGTGATTATTCTTAGGAAATAAAATGCTATTTGATATTCTTATTTGTGCCTTGGGTGTTTATGTTTTATATCAATTACTAAAAGCCTGGTTTATTGTAAACGAAATTAAATCATCTGTTGCTGAAACTGTTAGTATACTACAAGAGCAGTCAAAATTTAGAATGGTATCGTTTGAGCTTGTTGAACAAAATGGGCATAGTGTTGTTCTTTGCTACGATAACGAAAATAACTTTATTGCACAAGGTGCAACTAAAGAAGAAGTTATTGAATTAGCAAAACAGCGTTATCCAAATCAAAATCTTGCTACATATAAAACTGAAGAACTCCAATGGATCAAACCCGAATCCGAGAAAAACTCAACCAATGGTTGATTGATTTTGTTGAAAAACCCAATCTTTTATTAAACAACTGGTCTCCTTGTCCTTATGCAAGACAGGCTAGAATCTCTAATAAAATTAATGTAGTATTTGACAGTCCTTTAAAGATTGCTGATTATGTCTCCAGTTTGGATAATTTTGATGTTGTGGTGCTATGTTTTAATCCAACAGACTATTCCGCTAGTCAGATAGCATTATTCACAAAGCATATTAATAGTATACTAGTGTGGAAAGATTATGTAGTATTAGAAGATCATCCCGATGCTGACGAAATAGTCTCAGGTATAAAAATGAACTTTGGAGAATGTGGGCTTATGGTGCTACAGCGACTAAGTAAATTAAACGCAGCTTCAGACTCCCTTAATGAAAAAGGTTACTATCAAACTTGGTCAAAAGAATCCTATGATGACGTCGTTCAATGGCGAAATGATATTCTGTAGAGTAAACTTATACGAAACCAATTACACCCTACTAGATAATTGGTACTTCATTAAAGAACCCGTCCCGTATACCCTTAATTTAATTTACAAAAAATATTGTCAATATAAACAATTTGCCAGTGTAATGCCTATTTTTAATTCTCAATATACTGATCCTGCAACGGATATTATTGGGTATTCATATAATAACAGTCTAGTGGCATTTAGTCTTATTAAGAAGTATGATTCTTATAATGCTGAAAGTGTGCAGTTTGCATGGGATTATGAGAACCCAGAATTAAAATTAGGTATTCGAAGTTTAGAAAACGAATGTGCATTATATAAATCCTTAGGATTCAGGTACTTATATTTGGGTTTAGCGCACAGCTATAAAGCTCAACTTGACGGATACGAAGTGCTTGATTCGTTATAAAAAATGCAACACTTGACCATTAATACTATTTTTGTTATACTGTAACTCTGTCAACTTAATTGGAGCAATTATGTCAATGCATATGGCACACCCTGCACTTAGCACAACTGGTAAACGAAAAGGTAAGCAAAAATGGGCTAGCTCTGAGCAAAAACAACAAGCCCAAAAACTAGATGCAGAATGGAATGAGCTAATGAAGAAGTGGGGTGCTGAACAGCGTGAGCGAGAACGCACTCGAGGCCTAAAAGCTGCTACATATAAGCCGCCTACTAATCCTCGACTGGCTGAAGCTCGTGCTATTCCTAGTCTTCCGGATCAACATGTAGGTGCTGTGACAGTTAAGCAAACTCCAAAATATACAGGTGACAAAATTGTAGGCATTGGTACAATGCACAAATCTAATGCAGTTCCTATCTTTAGCGATCAAGAAGCTAAAGAGATTAGCTCAATGCGTCGATAAATACGCACTTTATATAGGAGATTTGTGAGTAAAGAAGATTTGATTAGAATGACAGGCGTTGTGGATGAATTACTTCCTAGTGCCATGTTCCGTGTTACATTAGAAAATAACCATCCAATTATAGCTACTATTTCAGGTAGATTACGTAAAAATAATATACGCATATTAGCCGGCGACAGTGTTGAGATAGAAATGAGTCCATACGATTTGAATCGTGGACGCATAGTATATCGCAATAAATAGTAGTATGCGTGATCTAATAGAATTAACCGAAGATAAACAAAAGCTAGAGCTTAAAAAACTACCTTATAGCATGACTAGTCTTGCTCCGGTGTTAAGTAAAAGTAATTTAGAAAACCATTACGGTAAACTAGCCCGTGGTTACGTCGATCGTTACAACAAGGGCGAAGGTGATGCTGCTTTTAACGAAGCCGGTGCATACTTGCACAATATATTCTTCCCCCAACTAAGAGCACCTAAAAATGGTAATAGCCCAAGTGGTGCTAGTCTAGCACTAATTAACAGACATTTTGGTACCTTTAAAGATTTTAAAGATCAGTTTGCCGAAGAAGCAATGAAGCTGCAAGGATCAAATTGGATCTATCTAAGTAGGCAAGGGCAGATTAAAACTATTAAAAATCATGCCAAACGCACAGACATTGCACTTCTAGTAGATTGGTGGGAGCATAGTTGGATTACTGATTACGGTTCAGATAAGAAGAAGTACCTAAACAATATGTGGCGTATTATTAATTGGGAATACGTTAATCGCAGAATTTACGCCGGAGATCGAGCATGATTGAACTAAATGAAAGTGCAGTAGCTAAACTAAAACAACTGTTTGAAGAAGAGGATAATCCCAATCTTAAACTACGTGTATTTGTGCAAGGTGGTGGCTGCTCAGGTATGCAATATGGATTTACCTTTGATGAAGAACAAAATGAAGATGATTTTGATATTAGCGTAGATGGAGTTACATTGCTAGTAGATAGTATGAGCGCACAGTATCTGCAGAATGCCAAGATCAAATATACCGAAGATGCAATGGGTGCTAGTTTTAGTATTGATAACCCATCAGCTCAAACTACGTGTGGCTGCGGTAGCAGTTTCAGTCCTTTTTAATCTACACACATAATTCCCTGCTAGCCCAAAGTCTTTATAAAGCCATAAATACCTTGTATAAGGATGATCTATGGCACAACAACTTGTTAATGTAGGCAATACAGCCAGCGACGGCACAGGCGACGAGCTTCGTGATGCGTTTACAAAAATTAACAACAATTTTACCGAATTATATAGCGGAAACATACAACTAACTTCAGCTAATATACTTGTTTATTCTGTTGCCAATCGCACAGGAAACGTTATCTTAACTGTCAATGATGTAGCTCAAGCAGCAAGTAAAACCTATGTTAATACCTCAATAGCTAGCAATTTAGCTAACATCACCGGATCTATCACCAATGGATTAAGTGCTAATATTACTGCTGCCAATTTAGTAATTGCAGATCACGAAGATAGAATTACCACAGCCGAAAACACCCTCAATGAGGTATTTGGTGCTCTTACGTATTTAGACTCACATAAAGCAGAGATAACCTATGTAGATACTAGCATTGAAAATGCTCTTGGTAATGCAGCTATACTAATAAAAGTCAATACTTTAAACGCTAATGTAACAGCGGCAAATTTAAATATCTCTGCACTGCAGGTAAATGCTGCTGCACAAGCAGTATTAATTAATACACTTAATTCTAATGCTGCTGCACAAGCAGTATTAATTAATACACTTAATTCTAATGCTGCTGCACAAGCCGTTACCATTAACAATTTATCAGCTGATGTTATATTACAAGGACTTGATATAAACAACTTGTATTCAAATGCAGGTTCACAAGCATCATTGCTAATTTCTTTAACATCAAACGCTTCCGTACAATCTGGGCAAATTGGTGCTTTGTTGGCCAATGCCGCCACACAAGCAGTTCAACTTAATACATTGATTGCAAACTCTGCCACTCAATCTAATCAGATTGATACATTAGTTGCAAATGCCGTTACACAAAATTCTTCGTTGTTAACTTTATTTTCTAATGCTGTATCACAATCATTGGAAATTAATAGTTTATGGGCTAATGCTGGTACTCAATCAACTTCGTTAAATATACTTTTAGCCAATGCTGCAGCACAGGCCGTTACATTAAATAACTATGCCAGTGACATTGCAATTCTTACTGCAAACGCTGCTGCACAATCAATAGTTCTTGCTACATTAACATCAAATGCTGCGACGCAGGCAGTTACTTTATCAACCCTGACTGCTAATTCAGTAGTACAAAGTCAAGACATTGATAATCTTTACGGTAATGCCGCAACACAAGATGCAAGTATTAAAACAATCAGTGCCAATGTTGGTGCATATCAAATTTGGGCTAATGCTAATGCTGTAGCCCAAACATTAAGTGTTAGTAGTATTGAGGCTAATGTTGGAACTATTGTCGGAACCACTATACCAACATTTGATGCTAATTTAGGTACAGTAGTGAGTAGTACCATCCCCACTCTAGATGCTAATTTAGGTATAGTAGTGAGTAGTACCATTCCCACTCTAGATGCTAATTTAGGTGGGTTAGCTAATATTGGGTCTCAGACATTTACTACAAATAATTCGGCTAATTGGAATGGAACAATTTCAACTATCCAGGACGCATTAGATGAATTAGCCGCACGTCTCAAAGCCTTAGGTGGTTAAATAAAAATAATGGAATAAAAAATGGCAATTAATTTAATTGATACAGGAGTAGTAGCAAATGATGGAACTGGCGATCCTATTAGGGACGCCTTTCAAACTGTAAATTCAAATTTTGATTATATCAACGGTGGCCTATTTGCTGGTACACAAGCTAGTATCATAAGTGCAATAAGTGTAACTGGTGGCTATATCATTGCAAACACTTATGTTAACGCCAACTCCGTGGTTGGAGATACTGTTACTAGCCACGGTAACCTATTCGTTAGCCAGAATGGTGCATATATCGTTGGTAATGTAAACATTGTTGGCAACTTAACTGTTTCTGGTTCACAGGCTGCAAGCCAAAGTCAGCAATCAGGTTCACCTATTCTTGGGATACATTATTCTGCAACGCCGTTGATTACTGATGACGGAAAAGATATTGGCACCGAATGGCAATATTACAAAGGCGCAGAGAAAAAAGCTTTCCTTGGATGGCAAAATTCTACTGGTACTTTAATATACCAAGATGACATCACAGATACTGCGAATGTTATTACTGCAGGTACATTTGGTAATGTACAATTTGGATCATTGATGTTAAGTAATACCACAGCGTCGACTAGCAATGTTACCGGAGCATTACAAGTTAAAGGTGGAGTTGGTGTACAAGGAAACCTGTATGTACAAAGTAATGTATTTGTAGGAACAAATGCTAACGTTGCCAACTTAACTGTTCGTGGATATCATGTTGGTGATTTAAATTTTGTAGGGTCAGACACCGTTAAGATTAACGGTAGCCCTGTACAAACTGCTGCACAAGCATTTAACGGTGGCACAGTAGCATTGTCTACATCTTTTACCGACACCAATCAGGCTACATCTACTACAACCGGAGCAGTTAAAGTTGCTGGTGGCTTAGGTATTGCGGGTAATATCTGGGCCGGTAATATTCATGTTAATACAGATGGTGCACTAAGAGGTAACGTCTTAGGTAATGTCATAACTGCAGCACAACCTTTTATAACCAGTGTAGGAACACTAACTACATTAACGCTTGGTGGTCAATTAAACACAAATGATATTAGTCCAAACGGAAATCAAATTTGGTCTTTGGGTACTGCAACTAACGATCGTTGGTTAAAGATCTGGGCATATGACATGGATCTAAGTGGCACCTTAACTGGTGCAACTATTAATGCCCAAACTGGACAATTTGCAGCAAGTACCATATCAACTTCAACAAACAGTGGTGCATTGGTAGTAACTGGTGGTGTTGGTATTGGCGGTAATTTAAATATTGCTGGGTCAAATGGTACTGCTATTACTATTACAGGAAACATTGTACCAAGTGCCAACATGTCTGGGAACATTGGTAGTAAAACTAGCTGGTTCCAAACATTCTACGGTGTTTCTACACAAGCACAGTATGCTGACTTGGCAGAAAATTATACAGCAGATCACCCATACGAATACGGAACTGTAGTTGTCTTTGGTGGTGATATGGAAATTACTGTAACAAATGAATTTGCAGATCATAGAGTAGCGGGAGTAATTAGTCAGAACCCAGCATATTTAATGAATGCCGCAGTAGATGGATTACCGGTTGCACTTAGAGGTCGTGTTCCTGTTCGTGTTACCGGCCCTGTTGCTAAAGGCGACTTATTAGTAACATCAACTACTCCCGGATTTGCACAAAGCGTTGGATCTGATATTGGATTTGGTGTAAAAATATTTGCAAAAGCACTAGAAGATAACACCAGCACTAGAACAAAGATAATTGAGGCAGTTATTATATAATGAGCACAATAGCCTGGTCAACCCCTCGTGGAAATTTGGGAACCATACCAGAATCTCAGTATTACTCACTGAATTTTTTAGCAGTTGATAGCGACGAGCAACCGTTATTCTATAGTTTAATAAGTGGTACAGTTCCTCCTGGGATGTATGTAACTAGAGCAGGGTATCTTAGAGGTACCCCAATCCTAGAATCTAATACAGATAAAACCAGCATATTTTCTTTTACTGTCAGAGCAACTAATCCTGACTATGTTGTGTCTGACAGATCATTTTACGTAACTGTAAGTAATAATACTGGTCCAAGTATTGTATTAGGAGCCGAATTAATTGGGGCATGGTTTGATGGCAGTTATTTAGAATATCAATTTGAATATACTAGTGATAATCCCAATACCTCCCCAATCTTTAAGGTTCTTTCTGGTAATGTTCCCCCAGGATTATCTATTTCAAGTACCGGTAAGTTAAGTGGGTATGTTGATATCATTGCAGTTAATGCTAATGAATTAGGATATGAAGCACTTAAGGTTGACGATGCAATATATGATACTAAAGCATTAAGCACAGATAGATATTATAATTTTAAAATCCAAATTACTGATGGATTAAAATTTGATACAAAAAACGTAGTTATGTTAATTGTAAGTAAAGGAAATTTTACTGCAGATAATAACATAACATTAATTAACAATAGTTTTATTACTATTGGGGCAGATAACAAGTATAGTCCTATTATTCTTAATTCTCCCGGGACTCTACCTACATTAGTTTCTGGTAATACATTTGCTTATAGATTTATTGGATACGATCCTGAGGGCGAAGATATATCATGGGCAATTGACGAACTTGCATTTAGTGGATTAGATGATCTTGACTCTGCAGTCAGTCAATCTATCATTGGTAATGGTACTTCAGGTCCGTACACTTTAACCAGCACTCCCACTAATGCTGCAAGACTTGCTATTAGAGTAAATGATATTCTACTAACAGCATATAATGATTACACAGTTGTTGGCGATCAATTGACCTTCGCGTCACTAACACCGGGCACATCTGATACTACTGAAGTCCTATTTATTGATGTCAATACCGGATTTGACACAGTGTTATTTGATCAAGGAGCTTCGGGTCTACCATCCGGATTGTCTATTAATGCACATACGGGTTGGATTTTTGGAATTCTTCCTAATCAAGTTGATGAATTTGTAACTTATAGTTTTAGAGTTTCTGCGTATAGAACTATTGATTCTTCTTATCGTAGTAAGACCATTTCCTTTGATTTAACAGTTCAAAGAACACTAAATGAAGAAATTATTTGGACAAGTCCACTGGATCTAGGATATATTGATAACGGTGCTGTTAGTGAATTGTCAATTGAAGCCTATAATACATTAGGCAAAGAATTAAAATATTCTATTATATATGAGCCGTATAAAAAAATACCACAGGGTTTAAAATTCTTACCTAGTGGAAGATTTACAGGAAGAACAACATTTAGATATTTTTCATTGGATGGTACTAGTGCTCAAATTAATTTATTAAGTACAGAAAATCTCGTAGTTGACATGCAGGTTCAAGGACCAGGGGTTGCATCAGGGTGCAAAATAACCGCAGTGTTAAATGCAACTACAATTGAGGTACGTCCGGCAATATATGTTGAACAAGGTGTTTTGTTAACTTTTTCTAATTTAGATACTGTACAAGTAAGTTCTACAACGTCAAATGCTATTTCTACTGCAATTGACGGTGGTAATACCAGTTTTGATCAATTAAGCAAATTTACAGTCAAGGCTGAAACTATTGACGGTACATCATCTGCAATTAAATCATTTAAGGTATTAGTTAGACCTTATAACCTTTCACCATATGAGAATGTATATCTAAAATCATTATCGTCTGAACAACAACGGAATCTATTTAAATCAATCACAGACAACAAGACTATTTTCCCCGATACATTGATATATAGGCCTGATGATCCAAATTTTGGAGTTACAAAATCATTTAAATTCCTATTTTTACCAGGACTAAGCCCATCAACTGCATCCACATTCATTGATGCTATTAAGTACAATCATTATGACAAAATAATTAATTTTGGAGATATTAAAACTGCTGTGTCAAAGAACGCACAGGGAGAAATTGTTTACGAAGTTGTTTATGTAGATGTTATTGACAATCAAGCGTATGATACTCTAGGACCAGAATTAGAGTCAATCTTAAATATCAAAAATGGGTATCTATACGGGGATCGCGAATACAAAACTATATACCCAAATAGTTTTAGGAACATGCAGACAAGAATTGAAGATGTAGTAGGATATACCAATAGAGGTTCTTTACCAAATTGGATGCTAAGTGTTCAAGAGGATGGATTGGTATTAGGGTTGACTAGAGCTATCGTAATGGCCTATGTTAAACCTGGAGCCGGTAAACTTGTTGCCTATAGATTAAAAAATAGTCTAGAAAATAACACATCTAATTTTAGTTTTGTAGCTGATAGATATCAATGGGATAACTATCTGTCACAATACTATAATACCACAACGGCTACATTTGAACCTAGTCAGCAGACTACGTTTGACAAATACACTAACCCAATTGGATCAGGGGATATACTTAGAACAACTATTACATCATCAATAGATAATAGTAATGTCATTGAAATCCCATCATCTATTAGTGTTGGCTACGGATGGTTAGTGTCTAGTTTAGATTTAAGTAGTGTTATTTCTGCAAATGTACAAGTGAATTCAGTTGACCTCGTTAATAATCTTTTAACCTTATCGTCAAATATATCTGCCACGGCAGGTGCCTCTATTAAAATTAATGGAGAAACTAAGGTGGACTATGCAGTAAGTGTGCCATTTAATTATATTAATAATACACTATTAAGTTCTTTAAGAAGCAGCTACTATATTGATGGTGTAATTAATTTTATAAAAAATGAAACACTTGTTTTTAAAGTTCAAGAAGGATTCGGAAACGTTGAAAACGATGGGTGGGTTGATGAAAACGGTACTATAGTTCCGGGTTATCTAGATAAAGTAACTAATCCGGCTATATTAAATAAACGTGGTGGGGCCTGGAGATTAACCTGGGTTGATTTAACTGAAGTTGGTTTTGACGACGATAATATAGGATTTGATAGCCAAACAGGCGGCTTAAAAAACTCCTATTTTGATCAAGGCGGAGATAGCGAAGTTCAATTACAATTTATAAATGAAGTATTCTTCAATCAACAAGTTTACATAAGAACAGGGAGAAGCTGGCCCAATAGTGTTCTGAATTATACCACAGATGCTGGTAGCAGTATACCTAGATTTATCCCGGTCACAACTACTGTTCGTACAGCAGAAACCACATTTGATGGCGGTACATGCTGTGTGCGTGAACGAGATATACAGCGTGGTAATAAAGGCGTCCGAGGTGGCACCAACTTTAGCACTAATAGAGACAAATATATTAAACCGGAAACTAAAGATAAATATATCAAGTTCCCACAAAATGGAGTATTCGTATAAATGACAAGCCAAGTTAATCCAAATAATATTGATGGTACGTATCCCGTAGCCGGTCAAGACAATGATAGTCAAGGTTTCCGTGACAATTTCACCAATATTAGAAACAATTTAACGTATGTTAAAGCAGAAATTGAAGACATTCAAAATAAAGCTGTACTTAAATCAGCGTTATCTAACACCACATTAGATAATAATTTTTATGGTAATATTATTGCAAGTCCTAGCTTTTCAGCATGGAGAGAAACATACAATAATATTGGTGCAGTAAGCGGCACTATTACAATTGATTTTACTAACGGTAATTTCCAAAAAATTACTATGAGTGGGTCCACTACCCTAGCGTTTAGCTTTCCTACTAATACTGTTAACCAATATGCTAGTGTTAAATTATGGGTAAGCAACCCAAGTGCAAGTTACACTTTAACTCTACCTTCATCCTTTAGCCAATCAGTAACACTTGGAGATCCCGATACCATTGCAGGGTTATCAGGATCAGTTATTACCTTTACTGCTGCGGAAATTGCAAATAATACCGAATACTTGTTTGAATTCTTTACTGTAGACGGTGGTACTACAATTGGCATTAAAGATTTAATTAGAAACCGTGATGTTGATTTAAGTGGTCTAAATATCAGTGGTAACTTAACGTTAGATAATGTTACGTCTAGTGGTAATGTTCTTACTACAAACGGTATTTTCTGGGCTGGTAACGGACAACCATTTAGTATTGCTGGTGGTGGTGCAGGTTCATTTAGCACTGTAACAGCATCTTCTACTATCATTGGTTCTGGTAATATTGTTGCAGCAGCCACTACTACTAGTACAAGTAAAACAACTGGTGCGTTAGTTGTCACAGGAGGTGCCGGTGTTGCTGGTAATCTTTATATTGGCGGCAACGTTGGTTTTGATGGTAATACTGTTGCATTATATGATAGTATTTTAGATTTACACACATACGGTAACCTAGCTGCTTGGGCTGCTGATGATGGCAAGGACATTGGTATCCGTATGCATTATTACAAAGGTGCAGATAGACTCAGTGCCTTGTATATGGAAAATAATAACGAAACACTAGTATGGATGCAGAATGCCACAGAAACTAACAGTAACATTACTGGTACATTTGGTAACGTACAATTTGGTAGTTTGTTATTAGCAAACACTACTGTATCAACTAGCACAACATCCGGGGCTTTACAAGTACTAGGTGGCGTTGGTGTTGGTGGAGCGTTAAACGTAGGTAGTACAGTATCGTTGGTCGCAGGTTCAACTACTGTTGCTCCGTTGAGTTTTAACACTACATCTTCAGCACTTTTAACTATACCACTACAAGGTGCAGTTGAGTACGACAGTACGGCCAACGTTTTCTACGCTACACCAACATCAAGCACAACAAGTGGTCGTGCAATTATCCCTTCACAACATGCATTTGTATTGCACAACAACGGAAACATTAACCTAAACGGCGGCGGTACTATTGCTACAATCAATACTGGTTATGGTGCTTTTGGTAATCTAAATGTTACAGTAGCAGCTTCTACTACCTATGAAGTTGATATAAGAATACATGTCGGATTCGCAGCGGCACCAACATCAAGTACATTGCAATTTACTTTTGGCGGAACTGCCTCTGTAACAGGATATAACTATGATGTAACAGTTATTAATGCAGCATCCGGTTCAGTGTCAACATCAAACTCAATGAGCAACTGGTATGGTTCTGCTTTTGGAGGAACCATCTCATTCCCAAGTGCTACTCTTGCAGTTGTAAGTGCTGCACAGACATTATCAAACGTTCTGCTACGTGTAAAAGGCATTATTCGAACCAGCGCACAAGGAACACTAATACCACAACTGGCCTGGGGCACATTACCTGGCCAAACGGCTCAGTGTGTCCGGGGTAGTTATATTGTGCTAACACCACTAGGAACCACTACTGGTAACGTATCGGTTGGTAATTTTACCTTAGTATAATATTGTAATAATAGTTGACTCCTAGTGTTGCATAGTATATAATTGTGCAAACTAGGAGTTTTTTATGACTGTAGATTTAAATCGTTATTCTGAATTTGTTGGTGCAGTTACTAGCCAACCATCAAAAGATCTCACCACATTTATGAATCGGTTAGATACTTTAGATGCCAACTTTAATTATGAAACAGACACACACGGCCCGGATATTAACGTTCCATTGCTTATCACTGGCGCACTAGGTCTTGCTGCCGAAACCGGGGAGTTCTGTGAGATTCCTAAAAAAATGTTATTCCAAGGTAAACCACTTACAGAAGAAAACTTGTTTCATATGAAACGTGAACTTGGCGACATTATGTGGTATTGGATCAATACGTGTCGTGCATTAAATTTAGATCCAAATGATGTTATTGAAGAAAATGTAAATAAACTTATGAGCCGCTATCCTGGCGGACATTTTGATGTGCATTCATCTGAAAATCGAAAGGACGGTGATATATGAAAAAACTCTTACTTGTACTAATGTTAGTTACTTCATCTGCTTATGCTGATGGTTGGAGGCACCACGGTGGACACTATGTTTATCATCCAAATTTTGGATGGGCAGTTCCTGTTATAATTGGCGGAGCTATTATAGGCTACGAAATTGGTAGGGCACAAGGTGCCACTAGTCCTCAACCAGTAACTGGGCCTCCTCCGGTAATACAAATGCCCCCTCCGTATGGCTATCATTGGGAAGCCATACTAGACGCCAGCTGCAACTGTTATCGTACAGTAGCAGTACCTAATTAAGGAGCAACTATGCACCCACTGGTTCCAGACTTATCCGGTTTATCTAATGAAGAATTACACAAGAAATATAATGATTTAATGGCACGATATAATCAAGCCTTTAGAACAGGCCCCACAAGTGTAATTCCGCAGATGCAAATGATATTAGAAAACTATCGTTACGAGATGGATAATCGTAATAGGAAAACTTTAGAAGAGATGGAAGCTAAGAGTGATAAGTTCAAAGGCATAATTGATATCAAATGAAGTATAATCGCTTTGGTGAATCATATTGTACCGATGAGGATTTAGTTGGGATATTGTATCAACAGCCAGATATTGATCTTGAAAAATTTTATGTAGTAGATCCTGGGCAGTACAATCAGTCTCGCGAACATACACATAGTCATGATTTACCTATATTAAAAAGATATATTCCTATTGATTACAAGGAAGATTTACCTTTAGAGTTATTTGATCGTGTGCAACAAGATCGATGGACTATGCCCGATGATTATAAGCAGTTAGACATAGCACAATGGTTATTAGATAAATGCCAAACACAAGAAGAATTACAACGTGTTGGTGAAGAACTATTACTCTATCAAGAACGCAATTTATTTGATTTACTTAAACAATTAAAGTATACTATAGACACCTGGAGATCTAATAACATTGTCTGGGGAGTTGGTAGGGGTTCTAGCGTTGCTAGCTATGTGTTGTACTTAATTGGTGTTCATCGAATTAACAGTATGTATTATGATTTAGATATTGCCGAATTTTTACGATAAATACCAATTACATAAGGAGATGTTATGAAACGAATATACACTACCGCCAATGGGAAACAAGTTAATCTAGACGCATTAATTGCAGAGAATGAAAATACTATTGCAGTTGGTAATATGAAAGTAAATGCTCGAGGAGACCAACTTGGGCCTGGTGGAAGAATTGAAACAAATAAAAATCAGGTTATGCAAGATTATTATAAACTGAATACTCCTGTAGCAGTAGACGCCGTTGCCCCACCGCCAGCGAGAAAACAAAAAGATTTAGTTGACGAATGGATTGAACCAGTTGAGGAAACTACTTCAGAAAGTCAAGAAGAAAATACTAATCAAACAAAACCAGCACTACGTGGAAGTTTAGCAGATTCCGTAGCAAAAGGATTACCAGTAGAAAAAGCAGTATCGAAGAAGTCTGGACCATCAAGAATTTAAAGAGAGGCATAAATGGCAGTCAAGAATCCGTTTGATCAAAAACGTGGATATCAATTTGGAATAGAAATAGAAGGTGAGATTAAACCATTACATAATAGTGTTATTGTTACTGACATGGACTTTAATGATCGTAAATTAGCCAGTGGAATACTTTTACTTGGAGATGACGGGAAGACTGACGGTATTCGCCCACGTTGGTCAAAGGTATATGCGATTGGTCCTGAACAAAAAGACGTTAAACTAGAACAATGGATACTTGTTGAACACGGGCGTTGGAGTCGAGGTCTTAAGATTGTTAAGGACAACGAGGAATTTGTTATACGTCGTGTGGATCCTGAAGCAATCATTTTTGTCTCAGACACTAAACCTGAAAACATAGACACAATTTCAACCGCGGTACACGCCGAACGCAAGCGCAGAGAACAATACGAATGATAACAACACTACCTTTTAGAACAGGTCATAAACTTGACCTGGACGAGTACGGCTGTCCCGAACAAAGTTGCTACTGGTTTGAAATGGATCACCAATTTGAACGTGTTCCGGATTTTAAAACAATCTTTGATTATTACATTGTAAAAAATCATTGGGGCAAATGGATCAAACCTGGTATGACTTGCATTGACATTGGCGGCCACAGTGGAGATACTGCTATTCCTATGATAACACAATGTCGTTCGACTGTATTAACTGTGGAACCTAATCCCACTATATTACCTTACTTAAAATTTAACTGCGGTGTAAACACACACCTAGGTAGATTTGTTGTGGCTGCAGAAGCCGTCACAAATCAAAATGCTGATGGTCTTACATTTAAGGATCATCAAAATGGTATGTGTAATGGCGGACTTGTTGGCGAAACATGGGACGCTGAAACAACTGCAAGAGTTCAAGGAATGAGCGGAGCAAGTATTACTGTATCCGGAATGACTTTAGAAACAATGTTAGGCAAATATCTCACTGAGGAGGAAATTGCTAATATTGGGTTTATTAAAACTGATACTGAAGGACATGATATAGAAATCATTCGCAATATTCGTGATATTTTAGTAAAATATAAACCTGTATTGTTTACAGAATGGTTTGCTCAATACAGTGCAGCAGATACAGCAGAACTGTTTAAAGTAATCAACGAAGCAGGATATATAGCATTCAACCCTCAAACAATGGAAAAGGCAGATCCTAGTAGTCGTACTGACGATCTAGTTTGCTTACATCAAGACAATCTATGAAAGAACTTTGGACTGAAAAGTATCGCCCATCAACTATAGATGGGTATGTATTCACTGATCCCTCACAACGAGAACAGATTGAGTATTTTATTAAAGAAAAGAGCGTACCGCACTTATTGTTTACTGGACCAGCTGGGACTGGTAAAACAACATTGGCCAAGATCTTAGTTAACAGTTTAGGTATTGATCCATATGACTTTTTGCAAGTTAATGCGTCAAGGGATAATGGTGTGGACTTTCTTAAAAACAAAATTGAAGGCTTTGTTAGCACAATGCCATTTGGTGATCTTAAAATTGTACTACTAGACGAAGCAGATTATCTGTCACATAATGCACAGGCTATTCTGCGTGGATTAATGGAAACATATCAAAGTCAAGCTAGATTTATTTTAACTGCTAACTTGGCACATAAGATTATTAATCCATTAAAAAGTCGCTGCCAGCAAATTATCATTGATAAGACTGATATGACTGAATTTACTGCCCGTGCTGCTACGATATTAGTAACAGAAGGTATAGAATTTGATCTAGATTCTCTTGATACTTATGTTAGAGCAACTTATCCTGATCTACGTAAGTGTTTAAATTTACTACAGAGCAATAGCGTAAGTGGCAGCTTAACTATCACCAAAGGTGGAAGTGACAGTAGTACAACTGATTATAAATTAGAAGTAGTTGAGTTGTTTAAAAAGGGAAAAATAAGAGAAGCAAGAACACTTTTTTGCTCGCATACTTCAGCTGATGAGTGCGAAGGTGTATTTACTTGGATGCATCAAAATCTTGATCTTTGGTCCGACACTATGGAAGGCCAAGACGAAGCAATTAAAATTATACGTAAAGGTGCTGCTACACACTCATTGGTGGCAGATCATGAAATTAATTTATCAGCAACATTTGTGGAACTTAGCCAAATACAATGAAAACAAAATCAATTTATCTTGTAGCACATTACACTACAAAGCCACGTGACCCACGCAAAACTCATATACCGGGATATATGAAAGATCCGGCTAATCATCAATACGATGAACAAGTACATATTAGTACTAGACTTCGTACGAAAGATATTACCGGTGCTAAGATTATTATGGATCTTAGTAAGAAGCAAGTACAGACAAATGTATTCAATGGTAATAAAGACTTCAATGAGTTGTTTAAGTATTTCTTTAAAGGATATCACAAATACATTACTGATGTAATGGTTCAACTTGATGCAGAATATTTCAATAAGATGCTTGACGAAATGCAAGCAGAGGTGAAAGATGAAGAAACTCAAGCACAGTGAATCCGGTGATAGGGGATGGTTTATAGGTAACTTTCCTCGGGCAGTTATACAGTCAGAACATTTTGAAGCCTGTTGGCAAGCTAATCCAGCTGGTAAGAAAGATATTCCGCATTATCATGCTAAAGCCACAGAACTACAGTTAATTACAAAAGGTCGTATGATAATTAACAATGTTGAGTTTGGGGTAGGTGATATATGTGTGCTAGAGCCCGGGGAGGCATACTATGCTGAATATATTGAGGATACTGAGGTTTTTGCTATTAAGACTCCTAGTGTGTCTAACGATAAATATTACATATGAATCCCAAGTTATTTAAGGCCATGAGGTCTAAGAAAAAACGTGCAGTTGACCCCAACGCACCACCTCGTCCCAATTTAATGACACATCAAGTAAAATTACGTGATCAAGAAACTGTTATCAATATGTTATCTAGTGATGTACATAGACTAAAAGATACTATACAGCGTCTTGAAAATAAACTAAACAATCAAACTAATTATCTACAAGCATTACATTCAAAACTTAAAAAATAAATGCCAACACTTTACTTAGACATGGACGGAGTCGTTGCCGACTTTGACGAATATGCTGCCCGTACCTTAGGTGTTCCACCTAGCCAGGGAATTTATCCTGACGAAATTTGGTATAAATTAGCCACTAATGCCAGACTATATCGTGACTTAATACCAACTCCTTATGCTAGTCAATTAGTTTATCAGTGCGAACAATTTTGTAATAAAAAGAAATACGATCTTAAATTTTTAACTGCAGTACCAAAGGGCAATGATGTTCCGTGGGCATTCAACGATAAAGTGTACTGGGCACGTAATTATTTTGCAACTATACCTGTTATGTTTGGGCCTTTTAGCAAGGACAAGTATAAACATTGTCGCGAAGGTGATATCTTAATTGATGATAGATCAAGTAATATTGAAGAATGGAAAGCAGCTGGTGGTATCGCAATTCATCATAAAAATATTGATACCACCCTGCAAGAATTGTCTAAACTATCTTAATCCTCCCCGTATAATTTAAGAACTTCTGCCACAGCAGGATGTCTACGAACATCCTTGACGGCAAATTCCACACCAGCAATGTATTGGCTGTCTTCAAAGTCGGCCATGAGCCGCTGAAAGTCTAGCAATCCGTTGTCCTTGGCCTTACGGTCGGCCTGCTGGGTGTCCCCTGTTACAACCATCTTGGAATTTTCTCCTAGTCTAGTGAGCAGCATTTTCATCTGAGAAGGTGTCGCGTTTTGCATTTCGTCTGCAATAATCCACGAGTTTTTAAATGTCCGCCCCCGCATGTATGCTAGTGGAGCAATCTCTATATATTTTTCGTCTAGCAAACGAGCTACTTCCTGTGGTTTGTAATACTCTTCTATAATATCAAAGATAGGGCGTGTCCATGGCTCCATCTTCTGATTTAGTGTACCCGGCAAAAATCCATGTTGCTCGTCATCAACACCTACTGCGGGCCTAGTAATAACAATCTTAGAGCACTCTCCGGCTCTAAATGCTTTTAATGCGGCCAACACAGCCAGCATAGTTTTACCTGTGCCTGCCGGGCCAGTAGCAAAAACTATTAAGCGTTGGGGATTTTCTAATAGATCTATATATGTTTCTTGGTTACGGCTTTTTGGTATTAGTGTTATTGTTCTTCTTTGTTTTTGATATGATTCAATGTTACTTACTACGGATAATTGTGCTACTTCGCTTCTACGGCGTTTGCTCAAGACTGCCTCCTTTGTATGTGGTGGTTCTGTTGACATTTGCCAGTTAGTGGGCTTGTCAATAAGTCCACGTAAATATTTAAGGACTAGAATTGTTCATTTAGTGACTATAGAAATCTGATTATACTTGACTAAGTATTAGACCGTATCCACTCACAGTAAAGTCTATTGTTTAAATCTTGTTTGATATCTATTGCTTTAAATCCAAACTCTTGAGCATATTCTTTTAATAATTGTGGACTCCACGGAAAAAAGTTTATTTCTTTACACTCTTTGTTTCCATGATCCTGCAATCCGGGATTGACTCTCCAATAGATTCTAGCAGTAGGATTGAGTAAATTAACTACGCAGTTAATTTGATTCTTAATTGTTTCTTCAGAACCAAAATTTATACTGCCCAGACAAAATGCAACATCAAATCGTTGTTCAGTTTCAAAATCTTCTATTGTGGTTTGATAGTCAGCTTGTCCAAATGCGGGGTCTATTCCTATTAGATTTGCTATAAGGGATTTGAAAGGATTTATGCCGCAACCAACGTCCAAAACCCATTCATCAGGTCTAATGCGTTTACTAAGACTAAGCCCAGAGTATTGATATAAATTAAGGTGACCACGCCAGTGTTGGCTAAAATAATTATTGAGTAGTTGTTGATCGTGCATAATTATACTTATCATGCATAATATTTGTATTTTATATAATGCTGGATCATATGGTACCTTCATTGAATGGTGTTTAAATCTTTTTTCTGATCCAGAATTTTCAAAAGACATGCCGTTTACTGAATCAGGGAATAGTCATAATTTTACAGGAAATTATCTATCAGATCTTGGCACATTGAAAAAACATATTGAGGTTAATAAGACAATCAATATTGCTAGATTACACCCTAAGAATTCTATTTCTGATTCTATCGTTGATGTCATGAATTTTGTTAAACAAAACTTTGAGCACACAATTTATATACATCCAACATTTGATAGTGTATTATGGAACATTAATAATAAATTTACAAAAACTAGTAAGGAGAACTGGCTTGATTTTACGGATTCTAAACTACTAGAAAATCTTATAAGATGCGGTATCAATGATCCAAATTTGGATTTAGAAGAAGCATGGAAATTTAGGGAATTTTTATCGTATCATATATTTGAGCAGCATATTTCTGAGTGCGAACTTGATCATCTTAACGAATTAAAATTACAGTTTCCAAATTCGTTGTTTATATCTACAGATGATCTCAGAGATAATTTTAAATCTACTATAATCAATCTATTAGAATACACTAATTTAACTTTAATAAATGAAGACTTACTTGATACTATATTCAAAAATTGGATTCAAACTCAATATCATGCCAATAAAGATAATTTAATTAAAGAGATTGTTGATTATATATTAGCCGATAAATGGTACGATTGGCACAATAAAAACTTAACGATCATTGATGAATCGTTTATACAAATGAAATTACGATCCAACGGTATTGAAATTAAATGTTTTGAATTAAACACATTTCCAACTAATACTCAAGACTTGAAAACACTATTATATGCTACCTGAAAGAATATTTTTTACTGGCGTTCCTGGATCTCGTTGGTCTGGCATCGCTCAAATTATCGAATCTATACCTGGATTTAATACTAGCGATCGCACACCCGAGCGTACATACGAACATCATAGTTACACAGGACACAAAGGTGCTTACTTTGGATGGAAGATGGAATTTGATCCTGTAATCAGCTGGGTAGGTAAAGAGCATATAGATCAGGCCTGGATAGAGCCCGGTGGCTGTCGTTTAGTTAAAAGTCATCAATGGCCTGATAAATTTAATGAAATAGAAAAGCATTATCCTGATGATTGGATCATGTTAATATATCGGCCAGACATGATTAGTTTTGCTTGGTGGCACGAAGCAGGTGGATTTCAAATTAAGTACCCTAGTTATAAATGGTACCAAGACGAAGCTGACATGTTACATGAGATTGCAAGGAACAACAAATTAATGCTACAATATGCTTGCGAGAAAAAAGCCCAGTGGGATTACTTTACCTCAGACTGGGTTAATGAGCATTTTGGGTATACTATAGATGTTCCTACAGTACATTCAGATATACTAGTAACAATAATAAAATGAGAGATCACGTCTGGTACATTAAATACAGTAGTGCCTGTACAATCCTAATAGCAATGGTGTTCCATGTATTAGGTATAACTCCCTGGAATAGTTTCTTACAAATGATCGGAGCTGCAGGCTGGATCTATGTTGGCTATCGTTGGAACGAACGTGCGCTGATGCTTAATTTTATCCCACAGTTTTTTATAATCATCCCCGGTTTAATTTATATGTATTTTTTCAAATAAGGATATCACATGTCAGACAAACATTTACTAATTGTCACAGGACCGCAAGGTTCAGGTAATCATCTTTTTAGCAGAATTCTAAGTCAACACCCAGATGTTGAGGGATGGGAAGATCTTAAAAAAGAATATTGGGTTCCTAGCGATATAGAGCCATTTGCTGAGTATTGGAGATACCCAGAACGCCTAACTGCGGATAAATTTGCTAATAGTCAGTATTTTCTAGCTAACGTATCTTGTCCTGTGTATATGGACGGTACCCGTATTATTCCAAAAATTCGCGAAGTTGCTGATCGTGCGCGAGAACTGGGTATACAAGTAACTATCGCTATTATTGTACGTGATAAAAATATTAACACCGTACAGCAGCAAAGACTAATGAACGGATTTAGTTCCTTAGCAGTTGCACAAGAGTATTATTATGATAACATACTAAACAGTGACCATACTGTGCATTTTGTAGATCATGAAGCGTTTTTCTTACACGGAAAGCACTATCTTAGATGGTTGTCTAAAATTATGAATTTCCCTATTGCGTGGGATAGCGATTCTATCTATGATTTTGTAGAAAAAGATGCCAATCATAAATATATAACACCAATTGAAACACATTGGTTAGATGAGCATATTCGAGCTGGTCGTAGACCCTATAAAGAACGCAACATAGAAGACCCAGCTAATCCAAAATAACATAAATATTATAGTATCGATACACAAGGAGATCCTACATGGACGCAAAACAATTTGTAAAGAAAATCGTTGACGAAAATCAAGCACTTTTCCGTGCTAGTCAACACAACGTAAAGGCTTACTTTGATAGCAAGCCAGCTAAAGAAGAGCTAGTAGAACATTTCATCGGTCGCATGATCAACGAGCGTATGAATATGGTTGAAATTGCTCAACAAGTAGCTAATATGCCTGTAGATGCAGACCCAGTTGAACTACAACTGTTAACTCAACAAGCACACGACGAAGCGGTACATTTCCGTTTAGTTAAAGAAGTAATTGAGCATATCCAAGGCTCACCGGTAGATGTACAAGCTGCTATCGCTGCTGAAGCTGCAAAGCCAACAGCAAAAGGTGCTAGCCTACTACAAAAATACGATGCACATGATGACGCTGCTGCTTTAGCTGCTTATCAGTTAGTTGCTGAAGGTCGTGCAGAAGCTGTTTGGAATCAAATGGCTGAGTGTATTGAAGATGAGTTTATCTCTTCAGCATACGCTAAGATTGCTAAGGATGAGGGTTTTCATAGCAAGATTGGTGCTCGTGCATTAGAAAAACTAGTTACTACTGACGCAGAACAAGCACGTATTGAATCGCTAGTTGCACAAATGCGTAAAGACTTATATGACATCAGCTGCAAAAACACTACCGCTGCTGAAGATGGTAAGAAACTAGTAGCCGACGCTTACGGTTGGTAATTTGAATATAGGACTTAGTCAACGAGTCCTGTTACACAAAAATAGAGCGTATGACGCCTTAGAGCATGGATGGTATTCATACTTAAAAGCGCATACGCTCTTTCCTATTGCAAACAGACCCGAACAAGATTTTAATCAACTAGCAGATGCACTAGATGCATTTGTCATCACCGGTGGGGACGACAGCGTCTTTAGGCGTACTGCAGAGCTGCGGCTAGCTAATGCGATGTTAGAGCGTAGAAAGCCTATAATTGGCATTTGCCACGGATGCTTTTTATTAACTGAAATTCTAGGCGGTAAAGTCGGAGACATTGACGGGCACAGCGATACAGAGCACTTAATTAATTATTTTGGAGAATTAAAGATAGTTAATAGCCACCACACTCTTTATATTGCACAACCACACGATTCTGCTGTTGTTTTAGCCAATGATGATCAGGGCAACTGTGAAGCATGGATTGACGGAAATATAGCAGGAATAGTATGGCACCCTGAGCGTATGTTAGTGCCCTGGATTCCTGATGAGATAGCACAATTATTAGGTAAATAACTAATATAGGATTTAGCATGGCTACAGATATTAAAGATATAATTGAAAACATTAAAACTATCTCAATGACAGATAGTGCTATAAACAGCCTTTTGGATTTTGAGCGTGTAATTGACGAATTAGATGTTTATGCATTTGACAATTGGAAGCGCGGGGAACTAGTAGAAGGCCCAGTGTACGAAAAGTATTTTGTTTCTGCCACGTTTATGTGGCCTTATAAATTGATGCCTGATCCACGTGGCGGGGAACGTCTATTAGATTATGGTTGTGAGATTCGCTATAAAAAAGATCACTTACAGTATCCTATTAAAATTAAAGATCCTAAAGATTTCAAACCCGGAACTAAAGTAGCTAAACAAGCTAGAGTTCCTGTTTGGTTAGTTGAGATTGTTATGCCCAAGCAACTAATGCAAGAAATTAATCAAGGAAGCCTAGAGCTTGAGTCTGGAACAGTTGATGTTGAAGATATTGAACAAAGCTACGAAACCGGAGCTGATGAGAATATGTACAAAACCGATAGTGCTGCTCCAGTAGATTCCGCTCAAGGACTTGAATCCACTACCCAAGGACAACAAAATGCACCAGTCTAATATTACAGAAGGATTAGAACAACACGATCTTAAACGTCTAGTACACCCCGAACTACACATAGACGAGTTCAAAAGCAAGATGGGTAAAGATGAAGATGTTGTTGTTATTAGCTTTAAAATTACCGGTCGTGAACCTGCAGAAGATTTAGTTAACTTTGTTGAAAAAGGTTACGAGTGGGTTATTGATGCTGATATCAGTTCAGGTGAAATGGACGATGGTGATTATATTGTATTCGTTGAAGGCGATCGTACAAAAGAGATGCCCGAACTTATAGTCAGCCTTATGGAAGATATTATGAACTTAACTGATCAAAAAATGTCAGACTGGCGTTTGATGTTTAGATCAAGTTCAGAAGAGTTTGAAATAAATGCCGATAACATTCGTAATAACGTTCCGTTAACGTCGGAAGATTATCTACGTAGATTTGGTTCTAAGGGATTGGATGAAATGCGTAATGCAGCTGGAGTCCAAGTTACTACTCGAGCACCTAAGAATGACTACACACAAAGCCTCAGAAGTCTAGCAGGCATCCTCTAATAGTTTCTCTGCTGCACGAGGAAATACCTGTTTCCAATTGGTTAATCTACGCACATCAATACTGTCTAAATAATTAATTGCTTCTGCTACATTAGCATCCGGTGCAAGATTTCCCACTGCCTTTTGGTGATAAACTTTAAATGAATAGCCAGCTGACTCTAACCAATTTGGTACAGTTTCTAAGTAATACTGATTTAAAATATTAATTGTTTGGATAATTGAAAATTCCACATTAGAACTACAATTTGTAGTCATCCAAGATATATTAGTCATGATTATATCCCAGTCAATTGGATGTCTGATATACTTAAATCGTTGATCTGTATCATCTATACTTAACATCACCTCAACTTTTTTACATTGTTTCCATATATCTAGCAGTTGTTGAGTAGGGCGTATAGATGCATTTGTATTGTAATTTACAGTCACTTGGCTTAAGTCAGGTAACGCATTCAATAGATCAATATGTTCAATGTGAAGTAAAGGTTCCCCACCATGAAAATGAATGTAATTTAGATTTGATAAATTAAATTTATCCCACTCATTATTAGTAATTTTTCTTGCTGCAGATCCTGTAATCTGCATTTCCCGTTTCCATAAACTACTATTCTGAGGACCGCACATAATACATGCCATGTTGCATGTATCGCCTAACCAATAATCAATTGATTGTAATTGCAGCTTGTCAATTGGCTGTAAAGGATTTTTGTTCACATATCCAATATAACTGTTCTGTCTACGACTCGTAAAAGTGGAACTTTCATCTTTAATACAAGTTTCGCATCCTCGAGGGACTTCTCCGTTTTTCCATTGCATTCGAATTTTATTAAAATGATCGTCTGAATCGAAGTTAAAATTCGTTAGATTATTAACGAGCTGTTCATCTTCATACCCACAGCAAGGAGCTATCCCTAAGTTTCCTAATCTTTTTGTAATGCTAAAGTTTTTGAATGGTTCTGTGCAAAAAAATGGAGTATTCATTATGGTATTTACCGGGTAGCTAACCCAAATTATACCCAAAATCCATAAATACTGTATCGAGGATACAGTATGTGGATACTACACTTTTTGCCAGACAGTTTTATTTTATACGTAGTTTATGCAGCTATGTCGTTAGGCGCTGCAGGTATTATTACGAGCTATGTAATCCGTTTTATTCCTTTTATAAACATTTATAGAACTCCAATACAGGTTCTGTCTATTCTGCTGCTTATAGCTGGTGTGTACTGGTACGGCGGATACAGCACAGAAATGCTTTGGCGTGAAGAAGCCAGAAAACTGCAAGAGAAGATTGACGTTGCAGAGAAAAAAGCCCCTGTTATTACCAAAGAAATCGTTTACAAAACTAAGGAAAAGATCTTAGTAGTTAAGCGTGGGGTTGAAGTTATTAAGAAAGAAATAGAAATTAAGCGTGAAATTATTAATGAAGGTTGTAAATTAAATCCTACAGCAGTTGAGATGTATAACAAAGGTGTAACCGGTCCAAAGGAGGAAACAAAATGAGATACTTCTTATTACTAACTGTTTTCCTTGCTGCGTGTTCAACACCAGTACCAGTTAAACAAAAATTTCCCGAAGCAGATCCTTTTATGTTTGAAGCTGCTCCTACATTGGAAACATTACCACCTGATACAACAGACTTAGACAAGTTACTGTCAAACTCCACGGAGAATTACGGACGTTATAGAGAACTCGTAAAGCGTTATGATATGTGGAAAGAATGGTATATTAAACAAAAAGAAAACTTTGACGGTGCTTACAAATGAAACGTATATTAACTGCCTCATTAATCTTATTTGCACTGTCAGGTTGCGCCACAGTTGAAACAGTTAAAAAGTATTGGCCTAGAGATCATGATCCAGTGATGTTTGATCATTTAGTAACCGTAAGTATTGCAGTTGAAATGATTGATTGTGGTCACCCAGACTGGAGTCAAGTAGTAGAAGTATCTAATCATTTATCCCGCTATTCAGCATGGCGTGGTGATCCTCAAGCAGACAATCTGAAGGGATTGTTAAATCATGCAGAACGTATGAGCCACGGTGGTAGTAAAACGTTCTGTGAACTAGGTAAGAAGACCGCCGCACAACGAATAGAAGCAGCAAAGTCTGCATGGAAAGGAAGATAAGTGCATCCATTAGAACAAACAATACAAGATATACAATTAGAATATCAATTTGGTAATATAACCAGAGACGAACGTGATTACATGTTACAAGAAGTTAGAGATATTCAAGCTGCACAGGAATGTGCAGGCAATGAAGAAATGTTTAGGCATATTGTCCAAGCATGTAATATAGCGATGGCAGTAATATAATAAAAGGAGAAGAAATGCAATTAACGGTAAGTCAATTAAAAGAAATGGTTCCCGGTATTCCTTATACGGACCATTGGGTTGGGGCTCTCAATCAACTATTGCCTGATTATGAAATTAACACACCTAAGCGTGTAGCGGCATTTATCGCTCAGTGTGCTCATGAGTCGGGTGGATTTAAGTTTTTATCCGAGAACTTAAATTATAAAGCAGAAAGCCTAATGAAAGTATTTCCAAAATACTTCCAGGACATGGGTACTGCAAAAGCATATGAAAAGCAGCCTGCAAAGATTGCAAATAAAATCTATGCAAGTCGTATGGGTAACGGCGACGAAGCATCAGGCGATGGTTTCAAATATCGCGGTCGTGGATTAATTCAATTAACCGGTAAAACAAACTATGAATGGTTTGCTGCCAGTATTGAAGTTAGTCCAGAGGAAGCAAGTGCATACTTAGAAACATTTGAAGGTGCTGCACAAAGTGCTTGTTGGTTCTGGGAAAATAACAACTTAAACAAAGAAGCCGATGCTGGTGACATTAAGCAAATGACCAAAAAAATCAATGGCGGTTACATTGGTTTAGATGATCGTATCAAGCATTATAATCACATGTTGCACGTATTAGGGGCCTAAGATATGAGATACTTAGCACTTCTATTATTGCCATTGCTCTTTGCATGTGAAGAGCGTTATAGGTATCCTTGTCAAGATCCAGAGAACTGGGGAAATAAAGAATGCACAAAGCCTTTCTGCAGTGCAAACGGTACATGCCCTGAAGATCTAAAACACTACGAGAAACAAAACCTCACAATCAATGAAAAAGGTAGCCCAGTTTTTAAACCAGCTCCGGCGCCACAAACAAATAAAGGAGATTGCAAATGATTAAGCAGTTATGGTCGGAAGAAAAATATACAACAGAAGAACTAAACTCAAGACTAAAGTTTTTTATTGGTATTATTTTAGGATTAACACTATTTGGAATTGTTTTTGTTGTTCTGTATAGTTTAATTTTTGTTACGCAACCAATGAACGGTATGAGCCCAGTAGATAATAAATTCTTTGAACTTATTATTCCTATTGCGACGTTCTTAACTGGTACATTATCGGGTATTATGTTGGCCGGAGACGACAAAGATTTGCGTAGTAAAGCGATTGATGCTGCCAACAAACCGTATACACCACCACCAGAGCCACCAAGTGTAGCAAAAGCAGCGGCACCTAGCTTTAGTCCAGCACCTAGCTTTAGTCCGGCTCCAGCAGCACCTATGGCAGCGGCACCAGCGACCGATGCAGTACAAATGGTAAACGGTAAGCCAGCTCCAGTGCAACCAGCATTTCCGGAAATTTAAGGAAAGCGTAAAATGAATTTTATATCTAAAATGCTAACAGCAGATGGAGATACTAATCCTAGTAGTAAAAGAACTATTGCTTTTCTGGCTTTTTTATTACTTTGTATTGCATTTGTTGCCGAGCTTGTTTATGGTATGAAAGTAGGTCAGCCAATTATTGATGCAATGATGTACATTATAGTTGGCGGATTTGGTTTTACCTCAGTAGAAAAATTTGTTAAAAAGGAAGAAAAGAAATGAAATATCTATTAGCACTAACAATTGGTTTATTTGCAACCACAGCAGTATATGCCGAAGCAGAAACTAAAAAAGCCTGCGTAATGCAAAAGGATGCAAAAACAGGCAAGGAAAAAGAAGTTTGCAAAACTATTAAGGTTCATAAAAAACTTGAAGGTACTGCAATTCCACCTAAGAAATAAACTGTTTTAAATATGGTAAAACGGTCAGTGCGAAAGTGTTGACCGTTTATCTTTTTTACTATATAATATTACTATGACACACTATGATACCTTGGGGGTTTCCGAATCCGCTGGCCCGGATGAAATTAAAAAGGCTTATCGTAAATTAGCCAATCAACATCATCCTGACAAGGGTGGAGACACCAATAAATTCCAACAAATACAAGCAGCCTACGATGCAATCGGGGACGAGCAACGACGTGCTCAATACGATGCCGAACGCAGAGGCGGTGGCGGATTTAGATTTACTGTAAACGGACAAGACGTAGACTCTGGCGGAATGCCAAATGAAATGGAAGAGATGTTACGTAACTTTGGCTTTGGATTTAGTTTTGGTCCAGGGTTTGCTAATCAAGGTGATCCGTTTTCTCAATTTAGACAGCCAAGAAAAAACAAAGACACCCAAATTGACGTTATAATACCGTTGGCTAGTACTTTAGATGCACAACTTAAAACAGTCCTTGTACAAGGAACCAATGGAGAAAGATATACAGTCGATGTACAAATTCCACGTGGGGTAAGACCTAATAGTACAATTAAATATCCAAATTTAGGTGACAATTTTTTCTCTAGTTTACCAAGAGGAGATTTATATGTTAGAATACACGTAGAAGGTGACTCTAGATTCCACGTTGATAATTTAGATTTGATCGCCGGTATTGAAATTGATTGTGTACGTGCAATGGTTGGCACTACTATAACTGTAGAAGGTTTAGATAACAAAAAGTTTGATGTTGCAATACCCGCAGGAACTCAGCCTAATACAAAATTTAGAATCCCACAACAAGGTTTATACGCAATGAACCAAACCAGTAGGGGAAATTTGGTAATTCATGTTACAATTAATGTTCCTACTAATTTAAGTGAACAGCATCACCGATCACTTAAAGATTTATTCCACATTCAATAAATATTTTTATGTTACAGACAAACGTTGAAATTGATCATATTGTTACACAAGCCACAGAATTGGCACAAACATTTCAACACGAATATGTGACTTTGGAACACGTATTTTTAACTATGGTTCGTTATGAACCATTTAAAAACTTATTGATAGAATATGGCGCCGACGTTGACGGTCTTGACGCTGATATTCAATTCTATTTAGAAGAACAAACGTATCTAATCACATCAAACATAGATCCAAAGAAAACACATGCACTAGAACGTGTGTTTAATCGTGCGTTTACCCAAGTACTGTTTAGTTCAAGAAATCATATACAGCTAATAGATCTTTTCTTGAGTATTCATGCAGAAACTAATAGTTACGCACATTACTTTATGATCAAATACAATCTTGATCGTGCTAAACTTATTGAACTTTACAACAAGGGATATAAATCTGATGTGGGTAAGGCAGTGGCTACATCAACACAAGCAGATAAAGTATTAGAGCACTATTGTGATAATTTAAACAAGCAAGCCGAAGAAGGTAAAATAGATCCTGTTATTGGTCGTGCTGTTGAAACAAATGAAATTGTAGAAGTACTTGCACGTAGAAACAAAAGCAATGTGTTGATGGTTGGAGACCCTGGTGTAGGTAAAACTGCTATCGCCGAAGGATTAGCTTTAGCTATTGTACTTAAAAATGTACCTGAATACTTACAAGACTATACTGTATATAATCTTGACATTAGCAGCCTACTAGCAGGTAGTAAATATCGCGGCGACTTTGAAGAAAAGATACACGAAATACTTGCAGCCCTTAATGTTAAAGGCAAATCTATATTGTTCATTGACGAGGCACACCAAATGCGTGGTGCAGGTGCAGGTAGTCAAAGTAGCGTAGACTTTAGTAATATAATTAAGCCTGCATTAAGTAAAGGACGTATCAAAGTTATTGCGTCAACTACTTGGGAAGAATACAGCCAAAGCTTTGAAAAAGATCGTGCGCTAATGCGTCGCTTCCAACGTGTTACTATTGACGAACCTAGTCCTAGTGTAGCTAAAGAGATATTGTACGGACTTAGATTAAATTTTGAAAAGTTCCATGAAGGTACTATTACTGACGATGCTATTGATGCAGCAGTTGAACTAAGTGTACGTTATCAAACAGATAAAAAACTTCCAGACAAAGCAATTGATTTAATTGATGCTTCCTGCGCTAAGTTAAAAATTAAAGATGTAGCATGGACCGTAGATCGATCTGTAATTATTAATACTATCAGTAGACTAACTAGAATTCCTGTAGAACAGATTGGTAATACTGAAGGCACAAAAGGTATTGAAAGTCTAGAAGCAAATGTTAAAGATAGACTCTACGGGCAAGATGCTGCTGTAGATACTGTACTAGAAAAAATCTATGTTAGTCGTGCAGGATTAAAATCGTTAAGTAAGCCAATTGGTAACTTCTTATTCCTGGGACCAACTGGTACTGGTAAGACAGAACTAGCAAAGTTACTAGCAGAAAACCTTGGTATGAAATTGTTGCGTTATGATATGAGTGAATACCAAGAACGTCACACTGTGGCTAAACTTATTGGTGCACCACCTGGTTACGTAGGTTACGAAGATGGCAATCTAGGCGGTGGGTTATTAATCAGTGACATTGAAAAGAATCCTAACTGTATCATACTAATGGATGAAATTGAAAAGGCTCACCCTGACGTAAGTAATATTTTGCTGCAAATGATGGACGAAGGAACTATTACTAGCAGTAACGGTAAGAAAGCCGATTGCCGTAATGCTATTGTTATTCTAACTAGTAATCTTGGTGCTGCAGATAACGAACGTAATACAATTGGATTTACTAAAGAACTACAGAAGTCAGGCGAAGATGACAAAGCAGTTAAGGACTTTTTCAAACCTGAATTCCGTAATCGTTTAGATGGCATTGTTAAGTTTGCTAAACTTGATGATCTAAGTATGCGTAAGATTGTTGGTAAGTTTATTGGCGAACTAAATGATCTACTATTAGAAAAACAATTACGTGTTAGATTAACTGAAGCTGCAGTAGATGAATTAGTTAATAAAGGATTTGATCCTAAGATGGGTGCAAGGCCTTTACAAAGAAAAATTAATGACTTTATTAAAGTACCATTAAGTAAACGCATCTTATTTGATAAAATTGCACCAACAAGTACCGTTGTAATTGACTTTCATGACAACGAATTTACATTCCAAACAATTGCTAACACAGACACAACTTTTAGAATAGACGAAAATGGATACATCGTTCTGGAAGAACCTATCTAACGATATAAAGATAGAGTATACTTCTAAACAGTTTTATAAACAATACCTCTATCGATTAGAAATAAATGCACCTGGATGTAAAAGTATTCGCTGCGAGGATATAAGTGAAGATATTGATTTGAGAAAATCTTTTGCTCGAGCATACAATTATGGTGGTTCATGGTGGGACAAAAAAATAAATGAGATTCTAAAATCTGCAGATGTAGGATTTTTATACGCTCTTAAAGACTTATTTTACGAATACCCTGACATTAAAATTCGAACAGAAGAACCAAAAGTGTCTATATATGCTGATAGTGAAACTATGCTGCAAAGTGTGGCTCGATCTATTAGTCCGGATTACAGACATAACATTATTTCGGCAACAGGACCCGAGGATGTAGTTAAAAAAGAATTATTACAAAACAATGTAGTATTAGTAAAGCGTAAACCTAAATTTCAATACAGAGTTTTTCTTAGAGAAAAACAATACGATCAGGTAGCACGAGTTCAAATTTTTAACTATTTAACAGGATTAGGTAGTTTGGTTCATATGACCGATCATACTCAGCATTCATTGGTAAAGCCACATAATTGGATTTGGGGTTGTTACTTTCATACCGATGATCCTGGCGTGGCAGATATGGTTAGACTTATCCAGCCTGATATTGTTAAAGAAGTTTCTAAGATGGTATTTGTAGAGGAATAAATACTATTATATTCAAGGAGCCCGTGATGGCAAAAATACACGAAGAAGTAATTGTAATTACAGTCAGTAAACTAATAAAAGATTCAGACGCAGCAGATGCACCTGATCTTGCCAACAGCGAGATTATTGCAGCATTAGGATCAGTAGCAGAAGAATTATTCGGCAACGGTGTTGTTGTTGAAGTAAACAAAGCCTAATCAAATTTAACCAAGAGAGAAATCAATGACTAAAAAAGTAATCGGCGAGTCCGGCGCCTCTACTCAAGCCGACGCGGTGGCAGCAATTAAAGCGGCAGCAGCCGAACGTGCAGCACAAACACCAAACCCTGCAGATGCAGTAGCAATGATCAAAGCAGCCGCAGCAAAGCAGGCACAACAAGTGCAGCAACCACAAGGTACACCATTTGACTTTACTAAATGCCATTTACATATTGGTATTCCATGTTATGGTGGTATGGTTAGTGAACCAACAATGACTTCGTTATTGCGCTTTATCCTTATGGCACAGCAAGTTGGCTTAAATTGGTCACTTGACACTATGGTAAACGAAAGTTTAGTTACTCGTGCTCGTAACAACTTAATGGCTAAGATGATGACCAATGCATCGGCTACGCATTTTATGTTCATTGATGCAGATATTCGTTTCCAACCAGAATCCATCCTACAAATGATGGCCTGCGATAAAGAAGTTATTGGTGGACTCTATCCTAAGAAAGCATTGCCAGTTAACTACGTTATTAATCTACGTCGCGAAACTAAAGTACAAGGTGATATCTTTACTGTTGACACAATGGGGACAGGCTTCTTATTGTTTAAGAAAGATGTATATGTTAAACTATGTGCAGCACACCCAGAAACAAAATATGTAGATGATGTTGGTCTAGGTAAACAGTACGAGCCCACAATGTATTCAATCTTTGATTGTGAAATTGACGAAAAAGGGCACTACCTATCAGAAGATTGGTTATTCTGCCGTAGATGGAGTGCGCTTGGTGGGGAAATTTGGGCACATGGTAAAGTACTGTTGAACCATGTTGGGCACTATGAATTCGTTGGAGACTTGAGTAAGATGCCGCAGTTTGGTCCTCCGGGAGAAGCGGCAGACGTAGGCGCCGGTCCGGCTGCATTACAGGATGCTATTAAGATGGCGCAAAAAGCACCAGCATAAGGAGTCATCTATGGATAAAGAAACATTGCATTTCAAAATAGGTCTAAGTGGTGTTAATGAACAAAAACAACCTAAGATTTCAATAGCTATTAATGGGGACATTCTATATCAGGGTGCCCTTACATCGGCTCCTCAGGTCACTGAATATTTTGAATTTGATGTTTCTTTATCTGAAGAATCGCACGAATTGCAAATTTCTTTGTTAAACAAAGATTCTTCAGATACCATACAAGATCCTGAAGGTAATATTATCAGCGATATGGTATTAAATATTGATAGTATTGAAATAGATGATATTGATCTAGGAACTTTACTCTGGACTGCTAGCATTTATACCCCAATATATCCCGAATGTTATGACAATATTGATCAAAAGAACGTTAAGGATATTACTGATTGTGTAACCCTAGGGTGGAATGGTACCTGGAAATTACCATTTCAAAGTCCTTTCTACATTTGGCTACTAGAAAACATTTAAGCTAAATATAGCAATAGAATGGATTTTTCATGTTTATTGCTGATTTATTTGAAAGTTATATTGCAGAGGCTGGACCGCAACTGGTGGTACTTTATCCAGGTCGGTTTCAGCCTTTTCATTTGGGGCATGGGGAAGTATTCCACGATTTACAAGGCAAATTTGGTAGAGATAATGTCTACATTGCTACTAGTAATAAAACAGAAATCCCAAAAAGCCCTTTTAACTTCACCGATAAAAGCATATTCATGCACGCCGCGGGCATACCTAGTGACCGCATACTTGAAGTTGTAAGTCCTTATAAACTCCCCGCACAGTTTAATCCCTCAAATACTATCTTTATAGCAGCAATTGGAGCTCCAGACGTTAAGCGCCTGGCCCCGGACAGTATTAAAAAAGATGGCACAGAAGGATACTTTAAAACTTTTAAAAATATTAAAGAATGCACTACAGCCGATAAACACGGTTATGTATTTGTTGAAAATGAACGTAACAAAGTCATTACTATTAACGGGAAAGCAGTTGATGTAAGCCACGGAACTCCAAGCCGTGAAGCATGGAATGCAGTACGCAACGATCCAAAAGGACGTAGCGAATACCTAATGCAAATGTACGGTAGGGACGATCCTGAGCTAGGGCGTGTACTTGATAAAATCCCACAATCAGTTACTGAAGATGCTGCCGGTGTTGGTGTAGTTAAAAATGGTAACGATCCTCGCTACAGCATGGCCACAATGGGCGACGATAATGATGTTGACGCTAGCACATTACCTAAGATGATGAAGGGCTATCGTTTAACTGAGCGTTATAATAAACTTCGGGAAGAACTAGAACAAGTTAAAGAAAAGTGGTCGGCGAAGTACAAGAAGAGTATAAACTGCAGTAACCCAAATGGTTTTAGTCAACGTGCCCATTGCCAAGGCAGAAAAAAACATGGAGGCGTTTAAGCACATTAAGGTTGATGTAAACTGCCACTGGAGCGACAGTCCCCCAATATACAGAATTTATATAAATTCTGATTTACTAACTGAACGAACTTTTGGCTGGCCTGGATATCAAAATTATATACGGGAAAATTTAATTTGTCACTTAACTCCGGGGATTCATAAAGTTAGAGTAGAAAACTGTTCAATTAATGGAACGTTTGAATTGACAAACCTTGAAATAGAAGGTAACAAGAATTGCTTACACCCTAATCATATAGACCCCGAAGGTAAAGAACTTACCTTTATTGTAAACTAATAAATACTAATTATAATAGGTAATTAACAATGAAACCAACAGAATTTATCGTAGAAACTAGTCAAATTGCACAAGAAGCAGATACAATGCATGCTGATCATGAAGTACAGATGGCTAGATCTGATTGCTATAGTGCAGCCAAATATGCAATTGAGCTACATCGTATGCTTAAGGAAATTAGCGAACAGCAAGGACTAGATGGCTGGGTAAGCGAAAAGATTACTCTAGCAAATGATTACTTACGTACAGTACACGAATACTTGATGCACGAAATGGCCCACGGACAAGAACAGGCCATGATGGGGTTTACTGCCGAAGCTGCAGAATATGCATATGGTCAATTATTAGCAGAAGATGATTACGATGATACCAGAAGTTATGGTCCAGGATCTGCTGCTAGTGGGCAGGCACAACAAGGCCCGGGTGGAACAATAACAAAAGTTGATCCAAGCACCGGTCAAAAAACAATAAGTGGTGCCGATGGTACCGAAACCCAAGACGCTAGCGGAACTCCTATATCTCATAGTACACCTGGTATAGGTGGTATGCAAAAAACTACTTACACAGGCAGCGCAGGTAAAGGTCCTGCAAGTGGTGCCCAAACAACTTCGTACAATGTAGGTGATGTATCCGTAACAAAGGACACAAACGCAGCAGGTAAACCAACTGCAACAACAGCATCATACACTGCTCCAGGTCTAAAGACTGCTACTCAAACTACACAGGCTGCATTAACTGAAAAAAATCGTAATAAAAAATTAAAAGAAATGGCCACAGGTGGTGGTTCAAGTTCAGGCGGTATTGCTACATCAATGGGCGGTCCTGGGTATAAGCCAACATCAGGTGTTCCCAAGAAAGTTGGTAATGCACATAAGCCAAAGAAAATTACAGTAGGTAAAGGCGTTTACTAATGAGCGACATGCGTGACCTATTAGAGAAGATGTCATTTGCTGGACAGGCAGTGGGACAAAAGCCCGGTGACCAGGTTCGCGGCAGTGAGCCAATGCCTCGGAAGGGTGGAGGTAAAAAACATCCTTATGCTGGACGCCTAGTAGGTGGTTGCGGTGAAAGCATTGAAGAAAGTTTACGTCAAGAATTTGAACAATATCTTGCTGAGTACGGTGCACCAGGTTCAGGAATTGGTAATGATGTTTCCACTACCCCACAAGAACAAGCATCATTGCGTCAACAAAAACTCGCCGGCAAAGCTGAAGCACAAAATCAGGTCAATGGTCTAATAGCGCAAGTTCAAGGTGCAAGAAGTCAACTTGCACAGATGAACAAACAATTTCCACAAGGTGCTAATCCTGTGGAAAAGGCTATGTCACTAAAAGATATGCAATCACAAAAAATACAATTAGGTAGACAAATTGAAGACCTAATGGGTCAGGTGTCTGCAGCAAGAAAAGGTACTGTATAATGTTTATTAATGATTTTTTTACTAACAAAAAGGCCATAGCCGAAGATTTTGGTGACGCTGTTCAGAAGGTTGCCACCACGGTTGGCGATAAATTAGCCAATGCGTTGCCAAAAGAGATGCAACCATTCAATAATGATACCGCTGCAAAAACTTATGCAAGTCTTAAGCCTACAAAAGAGCCTGTTAAAGAACAAAAACAATCCGTAAGTGACTACGATACTTGGAGTGACCAAGTTGCTGCACAAGGCGGCGAAGTACACCCACAGAAGGATAGAGTTCGTTTAGTGGCGCAAAGCTGGTCCGGTGAGACCATGGGTGAATTTAATTTGAGAACTGGCCAAGGTTGGATCACCGCCGGTGAACAAGGTGTGGCGGAAGACACAACTCCCGACGATGAGAAAGCGATAGAGTTATTTGCTCAAATTGTGGCAGATGATACTGGATACGACGTTGAAAGAATAAATTACTATACCTATGATGAAGGATTACGCACTCCCAGTGGAATCCCAGTTTATTATTATTCGTTTGACGGTGATGTTCGTTACGTAGGTGCATTACCGGGCGGTAAGCCAACAGCGATTGTAAATCAGGATGGCGAAGTGGGAAGCCGCGGCAGCTACATTGAATTATCCATTGGCGGCCAAGTAGAATACGTTATCAAAGGTAAAACTTTATTTTCAGCAGCTGACCAACAAAAAATAGCCAATGCTAAACCAGGCGACGATGAATATAGTTTGGTTATGATTGCACTTGATTTAATGTGGGGCAGAATGCAACACAAATTTATGGAACAAGGTGTGGCGGAAGGTAAAGGTGATTTTGCACAAGCAATTGACAATCTATCCGGCTGGCATGAAGAAGAATCAGACAATCCTGACATAAGAATTTGGGTGTTTGATGACCGTGAAGGCGGTTGGTACGCTCAAGGAACAGTCTATCACAATGTAAAAACTGGTCGTGTAAAAATAGAGTTTGAAGACCGAGCTGATGCTTGGGGCGGTGATGTAAATGACACTTTTGATTCCATTGGTGATGCCATGAAGGTGTTAAAGAATATCACAGGACAGATTAGCCCAAACACCGGCAAAGCACAAGATTTTGATAAACTTGGTGGAAGAACTGTCGCAGGTCCAGATGATCTATATAAAACTGATCGTGTAGGCAAGAAAGGTACCTTGAATAAGACTCGCATGGATATTATGAAAGCATTTAGTCCATATCGTAAGACAGGCCCCGAAGGTCAATTGCCAGAGTCTGGTGTGGCGGAAGCAACCGGCAATCCAAAGTTTGACAAGATGCTTAAAGGTATCACAGGTAAAAGACAAGTAGCCAAACAACAAAAAGCAGATACCAAACAACAGGCACGTGATGCTTTTGGTGGTATGTTTGGTGGTGGTAATCCTGCCGACAGTCTTGGCATCAGAAAGAAAAGCGTAGACGAAGGTAATGAACTGCCTCCTAATGTAATAGACATGATCAAGAAAATTGCTCAAAGCTCAGCAGCACCTGAACACAAAACGGCAATGATTAATGCCTTGATAGCAAAATATAAAGATCATAATATGGCGGAAGCCGAAGGTGATCCAGAAGGCTTACCACACTTGACAAAGAAACTGTTAACAAACATTGTAAATCAAGTTGGTAAAGAAGGTGCTCATGCCATTATCAAAAGTCTAGAATGGGGCGACGGTGCTGCTAAAGAACTGCTGCATCTGATTGTTAACGATTTGCGTGATGACATTGCAAGCGATCTAGATGAAACGTATGGAGCTCAGTTACATACTAAGCATAAGAAAAATAGATTTAAACAAATTAAAAAAATAAAGCAGACACAAAACAAAGCATTTGGCCTAAGTGAAGCTGGTTGCACAATGACCGAAGCGGGTCGTGAATGCCCAGTACACGGTATGAACGAGTGCCCAGGTTACGAAATGACAGAAACTTCTCCACAGGATAAGTTACATCAACGTCATCAAGAGATCAGAAAGAAAAGTGGCTTGCCGCATCCTGATCATTACTTAAAGATGATGAAGCAAAAGCAAGCAGAAATTGATGCACTAAAAGCAGAGATTGAAGCTGATAGAGCAAAAGGGCTAGGCGAAGCACGTAAGCCAGATTATAACTTTGATATTGAAGATATTAAGAAGCTTGAAAGAATAAGAGACTTACCTACATTAAAAACTTTAGCGTTTGAATTGATTAGCAGACCTAGTGCTAAGCCAATGAAGCCAGAGAAAGTTGAATGGTTTAGATCAGCATTGGAACGCATGGATAGTCCACTTAAAGTTATTAAATTAATGTACGATTTGATGTTAAGCGGTGAAGGACATCAAGTTATTGGCTCACGCAATAGTATGAAGGCTAATAGCTATCGCGGACGTTTCAGTGAACAAGAAGATATCACCGAAGATATTGAACGTTACGTAGAAGCATTAAGTCGTGCCGGATATGACCTGCAAGAAGAAAAAGTTCGCCTGGATCCAAAATGCTGGAAGGGCAAAAAGATCGGAAACCCTAAAACAAAGATGAAGGGCGGAGTAAGAGTAAATAACTGTGTACCTAAATAAGGAGATCAATAATGGCTAAAGCATCATCAACAGGTAAGAACGCAATTCAAAAAGTAGTAAAACTAACTAGCCAAGGTGGTCGTAATCCCAAGACCAGCTCAATGAATAAGTCTAATAGACGAAGTTATAAAAAGAGTAGAGGACAAGGCACGTAATGGAAGAATTAATTAAAACTAGTAAGGTTGCATTTGCCAGTGAGTATGCGTTTATGGTTAAAGCACAATTCTTTCACTGGAACGTAGAAGGCTCAAACTTTCCACAGTATCATTCTTTACTTGATACAATTTACAGCGAAGTACAAGACAACTTAGATGCTTTTGCTGAAAACATTCGTAAGATTGGTGCATATACTCCAGCTAGTTTTACTAGATTCAGTATGTTAAGTCAAGTTGAAGACGAAACTCAAATTATGCCTGCTGAAGCAATGCTAGCGGAACTATATCATGACTGCGAAAAAATGATCCAGATGTTCAGAGTAGTTTATATGCTAGCCGAGCAAAACAAAGAATTTGGTTTAGCTAACTTCTATGCAGATCGTCAGGATGCTCATGCAAAACATTGTTGGATGCTTCGTTCAACGCTTAAATAACAATGCAGCCCAGGCTGCATTTTTAACTTTAACTCAATGACAATCAATTTAGATAAGAATATTGGATCAAACTTCTGTTATGCTCCATGGACTAACATACACATCAATCCACAAGGTTCGTATAAAGTCTGCTGTGCAGGTAGGGAAGAACTTGGTGACCTAAGAAAAACTCCAATATCTGAAATATTACAATCTAAAAAATTAATTGAAATTAAAACAGCAATATTAAACAACGAATATCATACAAACTGTGAAGTCTGCACTACTCATGAACAAAGAAGTAGTTCTAGTGAACGAGGATGGTATAACGATATTGCACAAAATCAAATCGTAAGCATTAATTCAATTGAAGAACAACATATACAAAATTTAGATATACGATGGTCAAATACTTGTAATTTAAGCTGCGTGTATTGCGGGCATGACGCAAGTAGCCAATGGGCTGCATTACAAGGTGTTACACCTGAGCGCATAGATTATTCAAATACTATGCCTAACATACTTAAATTTATTGATCAAAATAAAGGCACACTTAAAAACCTAGGACTACTAGGCGGAGAACCTTTACTACAAAAAGAAAACGAACAGCTATTAGATGTTATTGATGCAGACGCACATATTAACTTAATCACCAATCTTAGTGTACCTTTAGAAAATAATAAAATCTTTAAGAAGTTAATGACTAAAAATCGTGTTGTATGGGATATTAGTTTTGAAACTATTGAAAATAAATTTGACTATGTGCGTCGTGGTAGTAGTTGGGAATTAATAACAAAAAACATACGGTACCTTCAAGACACTGTTAAAGATAAACCCGGGCATCTGGTAGGAATAACTGGACAGTTTAGCGTATATAATGCATTAAACTTATCCGAAGTAAATCGTTACTTCTTTGAAAACAATTTCCCACAACCAAGATGGAATGAATTAACTTATCCGGAAGTACTGTCTGTTGCTAAATTACCAAATCGTTTTATTCAACAAAGTATTACAGAATTAGAAAATTCTATACAGTATATAACATGGCCTAGACAGAAAAAGTTTTTACAAGATATGGCTAATAGTCTAAGATCCGTTAATAATGACATTACTAATTGCGATGCGTTACTTAAATGGCATCACGAACAAGAGCAAAAATATTGGCCTGACTTTAAATACAAGTTTGCCGATCTATGGCCGGAGTACCAATGTTAATAGTTTATATCCACGGGGCTAGTGCTACTAGCGAGAGCTTTAACTATATTAGACAACATATAACAGGTCATGAAGATCTAGTTGTTAACTACGATAGTCGTAATGGTTTTGAAAAGAACTTATCTGACATGCGCTATCAACTTGCTAACTATCATAGTATCTTTTTTATATGTCACAGTCTAGGTGGTATATATGCGCTACATCTCGCGGACGAATTAAAAGAAAGAGTCATCGGTGCGGTGACCTTAAGTACCCCATATGGTGGTGCCGAGATTGCCGATGTTGCCAAATACTTCTTACCTTACAGTAGGTTGTTAAAGGATATTGGGCCCAATTCGTGGGCAATGAAGCATGCACGTAATGTGCATATTCCACAAAAATGGACCAACATAGTTACTATAACAGGTAATGCTCCATGGGTAGTACAACCAAATGATGGAGTGGTTAGTATCGCTAGTCAGCGGTACCGTGCAGATGTAATGGAGTTAGTAGAATTAGAATCTAACCACTATGAAGTGGTATTAAGCGATCAAACAGTAAAGATAATTCAAGAAAGGTTACCAAAATGATAGGCGAAATGATTATATGGGGATTTTTTAGTGCAGTTGGATGGATGGGTGCTAGCTGGACTGCTGAAAAAGTATTTCCTGACAAGGAAATAAAAGAAGAACAAATTTGTTCTGCATGGTACGAGGAAAAACATGAAGATGGGAAAATTCATAGGACTCGCACCTGCGAAACTAAAAAAGGAAAAGAGTAATGAAACAAAATAAAGGCTTAGACTATTCAGAGTATCAAACACAAAAAGAAATACTACTTGAATATTTACAAGTCATGATAGCAAACGAAGATTGGCATGGTGTAGCAGACCTTGCTATGGATATGAGAGAGCTAGAAGCAAAGAATAATAAGAACCATAAAAGTTCTTAAAGACTTCACCTTAGGACCGTGGGGGCGCGGCTGCTGCGCTGTCAATGGGAGTCGTGCCCCGACGATAGAAGTGAGCTTCAATTATTATGAAAAATTATTGTCCGGACCTATTTAGAAATTTATTTGTTTATAAACTAAACGAGAGTGCTGTAGAATTAGGACACTGCTGTATCAGTGAAAGATCTGCCGCTACAGATCAAATATCGTTTGATAATGAATTTTTAGAACAAGGAAGAAATCATTTTTTAACTACCGGTGAGTTACCCAACTCCTGTCGTCAATGTAAAGATTTAGAATCAATTGGATCTACTTCAAAAAGAACTCAATCTCAAATAAAAGAAACAATTACTACAAATCAGTTAAACTGGCTTCAGTATAACTGTGATAATATCTGCAATTTAAAATGTATTATGTGTAGTAGTTATTCAAGTTCTGCTTGGATTGAAGATGAAGTAAAATTAGGGATGCCGACTAACATAAAAATAAAGCCAACAAAACATAACCCAGTCTTTTTTAATTTTAACGTTAATGCATTGCAGAGCATTTATTTTAATGGCGGCGAGCCATTAATGACTAATGATCACATAAGGGTATTAGAACATTTACACCAGACTACAGACACAAAAAATACTAACGTGTTATACAATACTAATGCTACATTTGGTTTAATTGACGATGTATTAGATATTTGGAAAAACTTTAACGAAGTAACTCTCATTGCAAGCATAGATGCAATTGAAGATCAATTTGAATATATAAGATACCCAGCAAACTGGGACAATGTTCTACAAAACTTATATAGTTATAGAGATGCAGGTATTAAAGTAAGCATTGGTGTAAACATTGGTGTTCATAATATAATGTATTTTGGTGACTTATATAACTGGGCAGCAGATAATAATTTTGCATTTAATTTTCAGAGCGATACTATAGGTAACTTATCATTACGTAATTTCCCAAGGCATCTTGTTCAATATGCACAAGACTATCTACAAAAACAAGTTGATTCAGAATCCAAAACTATATTACTAAACACCCTTGACAATCTATTAGATAATGATACTACCTGGATAACATGGTTAAATAGACTTGACCGTATTAGAGGAAATAGTTGGAAACACAGCTTATCCAGATTATACGAATTAGATACTAAATTTTTCAATAATTTTAAATGAATAAAACATTCCCAATTAAATCAGACACTGCGTGTTTATTAAAATGGTCTTGGTCCACTGTATTCTTAGGCCTGGCAAGAAGTAGCAGTTGTCATCGTTGCGACCACGATGAATTCACTGTAGATACTTTTCATAGCTTTCATAATACTCCAAGAAAAATACAAAGCAGAGAACAAATGCGTCGTGGGGAATGGCCACAGGCAGGATGCCAATACTGTCAGACTATTGAACAATCCGGCGGCATGAGTGATAGACAATATCAATTAACCAATGGGCATTATGAATATGCAACAGAGTTAAACGATGATCCTGAGTTAAATGCGGTAACTCCAACTATACTTGAAGTATACTTTACAAATACTTGTAATATGTCCTGCCTATATTGTGGACCGCATTTTAGTAGCCAATGGGAAACAGAAAATAAACGTCACGGAGAATTTAAACAAAAACAGGTCCATATATATCCAGAGGATATACGCATAACAGACAAGTACAACGAATTACTAGAACAATTTTGGATTTGGTTTGATCGTAATCATAGTAAGCTAAGATACTTTCATGTTCTTGGTGGAGAACCATTTTTTCAAAAGGAATTAGAGCAGTGCTTAGAGTTTTTTGAAACACACCCTAGTCCGGAATTGTGTTTAAATTTAGTTAGTAATCTGAAAGTGGAACCTAAGCGATTTGCTCGTATGATTGATCGTATGATAGCACTTAAAGATGCAGGGAAATTAAAAAGAATACAAATAACCGGAAGTTTAGATTGTTGGGGGCCACAGCAAGAATATGTACGTTGGGGATTAGATCTTGAAGAGTATACTGCTAATATGGAATACATGTTAGGTAAAGATATTACTATCTGTATCAATGCAGCCGTTAACGCTTTGTCAATTAAGACTATGCCCGAGTATTTTGAAAAAATTAATTACTGGAATCAACTTAAAAAAGATTTAGGCTTTAAATGGGACTATATTAATTGGAGTTGTACTAGTGTGCCTAGTCCTGGATACATGAAGCCTGATATATTTGGGCCTGATGTATTCCGTGATGACATTGAGCGTACACTATCAATAATGCCCGAAGATAACGATCAACAGAAAAATATTAAAGAACACTTTCGTGGAATTGCTGCCAAAATAGCAAGTAGACCAAAAAATCCTGAAGCAATTGAAAACTTAAAGATTTATCTTACTGAAATGGATAGACGTCGTGGAACTGATTGGAAGGAAGTATTCCCTTGGTTAGTTGATCAATAACCAGTTAGCCACGACGGGTTTAATTTTTTAAACTCTGGAGTAGATATTATTTCTATAAATCTTAAATGTAATGGATGATCAGTCCTGTGTACACACTCTGCATTAAAATTATCAAAGCTTCCCCAGTCTTGTAATAAAGTAAAATCACAACTATCTATCTCGTTGTCTTCACAAAACTTAATAAAAGGCAATACATCTTCAAGATTCTCTTGCTGTATCACAAAGCTAGCATACACTTTAAACTTATACTGTTCTTTGAGAAGATTTAAGTAATCAATGTTATCAATTAAAGTATTCCATTTTGCTGGCTTCCTTACACGTTCGTATGTATATGCTGATGCTGCATCAATACTTAACTTAATAATTTTTAAGTTAGGTAGTATAGATAAGTCACTAATGTGGCGTTTAATTAATGTACCATTTGATCGTATTTCGTAATGCACATTAGGATTAAATTCAGTCTTTAAGAAATGCTGATATATAGGACTAGCAAATGGTTCTCCGTTTGATCCAATTAGGATATTAATACGTGAATCAGGACTCTGCTGTATCCAATCTCTAACACGATTTAACCAAATTTGGCGTTCGTTAACATAGGTCGGGCTATCATCAAATAAAAACTCTTTCCTGCAACTTGGGCACTGCAAGTTACAGCTATCATCTATGCCTAATTGTATTTCGTAATCATATCCTAAAGACTTAATTTCACTAGCAACTCCACAATGGGTAGTATCACAATACTCGTAAGTACCTGATGTAATTCCATTCTGTATTAGTTGAGCTGTTTTTGTTTGAAATATATCAGACATTGTTTTAAAATCTAATATATGTCCTACAGAAAAAGGAACCCATGCATCACAGCCGCAGAGGAATATTCTTCCTTTTTTATCGATGTGAATTTCTTTCCATGGCCAATCACACCTATTAGGCGGAATATTTTTTATGCTGGGTAAGTTGCGTGTTTGTCTATGAAAGACTAGATCATGCTCATTCATCGGGGTGCTTGATAGTTAACCCTAATAGTATTGTGTATCTATCTTCTTGAGTGTTGTTGCTACCTGTGTGTATGTTAGGGGCATCATTTACATGCAACCACCCATCACCAAAGTTAGTAGTCAACCGTATTTCATTGTTTTGATCACCATTCCAATGGAAATATGTGGATAGATCAGGATCGTCTTTTTCAGTGAGATAAATCATACCAGTAGCAATTAGCCTACGATAATCAGTATGCGGCTTTAAATGAAATCCGGGTTTATCAAGTTGATAGTATGCATGCCAGTTTGCAAACTTCTTCATTTTCTCTTTCCCCATTCCCCAAAGTCCTTCAAAATTTGGGTTAAAAGAGTAAAGCATATCCAATGCTTGTTCATGTACAGTGTCGGACTGTATATAATTTAATATGCTTTGCAATAAACGACTCTGCGGATTATGATTTTTAATTAGATATCTATAATCAAATGCGGGGTTTTCTTGGCCAACATATTGCCTTAATCCCTGTGGTACCCATTCTTCCCGTCTAAGATGATCTATTAGAGTAGTATGATCAACTCCAAAATCCATTTTAACATCTGAGAGAAACAGTCTTATTTGATTAAATGCAATATTCATGGTATAAATATTTATAGTTACCTATCGCTATGAAGATATCTTTTCAATTACCCACAGAAACCGTTATATTAAATGTTGAACTTATTGATAATCCAGCAGTAAGGAGTTGGGCTGATCATTTCCTACAACGCAATCTACCTGTTATAACAGAAAGATCCTTTAATATAAGTAGTCGACCAGTATTACGATGGAATGATACTGCTAGACAAAAATACACCAGACTGCAAGAATTGTTTAATATATTAAACAGTATAGGATTTATGTTTGACTATACACAACCAAGCAGTGTAGAAGAGATTACTAGAGATTATCTAAACAAAGCACATAGATTTTTTACTAAAAATCAAAAATATGTTAACTTTAATAGAAGAGATGTAGCCGATGCTCTTGAAGTAACTGACTATTTTCAAGAAGTGAATTACCTTGTGCATGACCTTGAACTTTTCTTAGATATTGAAGCCAAGCCCTTATTGTCTGATGAGTTTAAACATAGTTGGAATGAAGTATTACTAATGCACGATACTGCATACAATGACAACAATTGGTGGTTTATGGATGATAGTTTTAGAAATTATCATTCACCGGAGTTTGCAAACTTAATACTAGGCCCCCAAATACTAGGAAAAACTCTATTACAAAGTTTCTTAGATCAGGATAACCCCAATGATTGGGATACGTCAGGACATTATTCAAATAACGGATATCTTGTACTAATGGATAAACCATATAGGCAAGAAATTTATAACAGTGATATCTTTAAGAATTGGTTAAGTGATCATGGAGTATCCCCAGATCAAATGTTCTATGATTTTCCAATTGGCAATATAACTAATAAAGAAGATTTAGAACGGGTATATACGTATATACTATCGCATCAAGGGCAATTTCCTGTCCAATATTCGTTGTAATTAATCTTATAAGAGTGTATAATTAATTTTTTAGGAGATACACATGAGTTCACGTATGTTTTCGGCTGAGCAAAAGGCAAAACTTACTCAAATTATTAACGAAGGTATGGCAGTTATGCAAGAGGTCGAAGACCTTAATGCTGGACTTAGCGACACTATCAAAGCTATTGCAGAAGAAATGGAAATTAAGCCGGCCATTCTTAAGAAAGCAATACGCATTGCTCATAAATCCAGACTTGGTGATGAAAATGCTGACCACGAGGAACTTAATACTATTCTTGAAACAGTAGGTAAAACTCTTTGATATGACAGCTAAGACCTGGTGCTCGTTAGCCCATATGGGTCTTAGTTTTCATAATGGAGGCCATGTATCTCTGTGTAATGGTAGTAAGACTATGTTCGCTAATGCCGTTGGCGAAACCATTACACTAGACAAAGATTCATTACAGGATGCATGGAACAGTCCTACACGATTAGAAATTCAAAAGGATCTTGACTCTGGGATACAACACCCTAATTGTGTTGATTGCTGGAATATAGAATCTGCTGGATTTACTAGTCCTCGAGAAATTCATAATAATACTCTTAAAGAATTAACAGCCTTAGAATCTCAACCTAGGGCTGTTTTCTTGAAGCCAGGTAACTTATGTAATCTAGCATGCAGGCATTGTGATCCTAGAGTAAGCACTGGATGGTATAGGGATTACTATCAAGCCGAAGTTGATCCGTTAATGTCATATAATCAATGGATAAAAACGTTTGATGTTACTAGACGTAGTTACGCTACAGATAACAATAATACATGGGGAACACTAGAAGGTTGGTTACCAGAATTAGCTTATTTTGATCTATATGGTGCCGAACCTTTATTAATAGACCCACTATACCAATTATTAAAAAAATCATCAGATAACAGTTATTCTAATAAACAAAGTATTCATATTAACACAAATGGAACCATATGGGCCGATGAGTTTTACGCTGTGTTTCAAAATTTTAAAAATGTATCGCTGGATGTAAGTGTAGATGGTATCAATGATCAATTTAATTATATGCGACATCCTGCTAACTGGAATCATGTACTTGACAACATAAAGAAATATAAGTCTATTCCAAATATTAACTTGTCCATAACAATTACAGTTAGTATATATAACATTTGGTACATTAATCAAATTGTAGAATATTTTAATAAATTAAATATCTATTCGTCTATAAACATTTTGCATAGTCCAGAGCATCTTTGCATTAAGAATCTACCCAACGACATTAAGCAGAGCATAAGTACACATCTACTATCAACTAAACAGCATCATCTAATAGATAATATTGTTAATTTTATGAACGAGCCCGGTATTAACTTAATGGCACAATTTTTTGATTTTACTGATACCTATGATCGATTACGCAATCAACAATTTCAACATACATTTTCGGAAATGTATAACTTACTAAAATCATATGAATGATATTTTATACCGCACGTTTGCATGGATACAAGATGATTGGCGAACACATAAATTTAGATTCTTTATAGAAGTGCTCGCTTGGGCATGTAGCGTTAGCTGTGCGTTAACCTTTGCATTAACTGTACCTAATCCTCCTTTACTATTACTATATCCTTTTTGGATCAGCGGTTGTATTATGTATACCTGGGCTGCTTGGACTCGTAAAAGTTTTGGTATGCTGGCAAATTATCTACTTCTTACTACAATTGACACAATTGGCTTAATGAGATTAATAACATGAGTAATACTCTTTGCCCTATGCCGTTTGCTCACCAACATGTTCAGCCAAGTGGCGAAATACGCTATTGCTGTGCTAGCCTGCCGTTTAGTAATGTAGACGAAAACAACAAAGTCTACAATGTAAATTCTAGTAGACTAACAGACTCATGGAATGGTCCTTCAATAAGGCAATTAAGACTAGACCTAATTAACGGTAAAGAACCAACGGAGTGTAACCATTGCTGGGAAAGGGAAAATAAAGATCATACTAAAGGAAATAGTACAAGGTTTGATTTCTTAGATAGGATACCGTTATCATCAATTCAAGACAGAATAGACTTTGCTAAAGAAAATGATGGACACGTAGATAGTAATCCTTTTAATTTTCAAATAATGTATGGTAACTTATGCAATTTATCATGCAAGATGTGTACTCCGCAGTACAGTAGCAATTGGTCTAAATATTTTCAAAATCTTGGCTTTAAGAATTTACACGAAATAAAATTCAACCCTAATCTAAATTTACCTAATAATCATCCTGAAGAAATGCATTACGGGATTTCCTATGATTGGGTAAACACTAATCATTTAACCTCAATCTTATCTGATTTTAATAAAGACATTGATGAATTGTGGATTATGGGCGGGGAACCTACAATTATTGAAAGCACTAAAAACTATATAGATGAAACAGTTAGTCTTGGTTATAGCAAAAACATTCATTTAGGTATAAGCACCAATTGTACAAATATTAATAAAAACTTGCTTGAGCAACTAACACATTTTAAGAATATTAGTATTAATATGAGTTTAGACGGCATAAACGAAATAGCCTATATACAACGAACTCCGAGCCAATGGAGTCATATAGAGAAAAACGTAACTAGTTTGGTGCAATGGAGGGATAATATGCACAGTCGGCGTATTCCTGTTTCGTTAAATGTGCATAGCGTAATTACAAGTTTAAACTTTCATCATATGATTGATTTTTGGCTATACTTAAACAATAAATTTAAAAATTTAACTTTCACCTTTATGCCGACTGTGGGTAACAGTGAAAATTTTGATATCAATTTGGTACCCAAAACTATAGCAAATAAAATAATTGAGCGTGTAAATTTAACCAAGGACCAAGTGTCACCAAATTTACAAAACACCTTAGATATGTATTCTACTTTAATTGAAAACAATAGTTTTGCAGATAATACAGATTTGATTTATTACCAATTGGATAAAATACAAGCTCTACATTCAGACTTAGATATCAAAGAAATATATAGCATTTATTACAAGGATAGTGTATAATAAAGTATGAGTTACATAGACGCCTTATATGATAGAAACGCCGACCGTATACATATTGTAGAACGAGTTAATGGCGAACGAGTATACAAAGAATATCCAGCCAATTATATATTCTATTACGACGATCCTCGCGGAAAATATCGTACTGTATACGGAACTCCGGTAAGTAGATTCTCAAGTCGATCAAACAAAGAATATCAAAAAGAGTTACGTATTAACTCTAATAAACGTCTTTGGGAATCAGATATTAATCCTGTATTCCGATGCCTTGAAGAAAACTATTCTGGAATAACTTCCCCAAAACTACACACAGCCTTTTTTGATATTGAGGTTGACTTTGATCCAGTAAAAGGATTTAGTCGACCTGAAGATCCGTTTAATCCAATTACTGCTATTTCCATTTACATGGATTGGTTAGATAAAATGGTTACACTTGTTATTCCACCAAAAAGTTATTCGTGGGAAACTGCACAAGAGATTTGTGATCGTTATGATAACTGTTTCTTATTTGAACGTGAAGCGGACCTACTTAGCACCTTCTTAGATCTCATTGACGATGCAGATATACTAAGTGGGTGGAACTCTGAAGGCTTTGATATTCCGTACATGGTTATGCGTACCACCAAGGTGTTAAGCAAAGATGACACTAGACGTTTCTGCCTTTGGGGACAATTACCCAAGCAACGTACCTTTGAACGCTTTGGTGCAGAACAATTAACATTTGATTTAATTGGTCGTGTGCATATGGACTATATGCAATTGTATCGCAAATACACATACGAAGAACGCCATAGTTATTCGCTGGATGCGATTGGTGAATACGAACTAGACGAACGTAAAACGCAATACGAAGGTACACTGGATCAATTATATAACAAAGACTTTCCAAAGTTCATTGATTATAACAGACAAGATACTATGCTAGTTGCAAAGTTTGATAAGAAACTTCGCTTTTTAGATCTTGCCAATGAACTTGCACATGATAATACTGTGCTACTGCCCACTACTATGGGTGCAGTAGCAGTTACCGAACAAGCTATTATCAATGAAGCACATCAACGTGGTATGGTAGTACCTAATAGGAAAGGTAGAGATGATCAAGGTGACACGCAAGCGGCAGGTGCCTATGTTGCTTTTCCCAAAAGGGGCATGCACGACTGGATTGGAGCAATTGACATTAACTCGCTCTATCCCTCGGCTATTAGAGCCCTCAACATGGCGCAAGAAAGTATTGTCGGACAACTCCGACCAATAATGACAGACCGATATATTCAAGACAAAATAGCCGCAGGTAGTAGTTTTGCTGATGCATGGGAAAACATGTTTGGCAGTCTTGAGTACACTGCTGTGATGGCAGGAGAACCCGGAACTGAAATTACCATTGACTGGGAAGCTGATGGTAAGAGTGACGTACTAAGTGCTGCAGACGTATGGAGATTAATCTTTGACTCAAATAAACCTTGGATGCTTAGTGCAAACGGCACGATCTTTAGCTACGAACAAAAAGCAATTGTACCCGGATTACTGGAACGATGGTACGCGGAACGAAAAGAACTCCAGGCAAAGAAAAAGGAATCCACAACCGACGAAGACAAAGCCTTCTGGGACAAACGACAACTTGTCAAGAAGATTAATCTTAACAGTCTCTACGGAGCGATCCTTAATCCTGGATGTAGATTTTTCGACAAAAGGATTGGTCAAAGCACTACTCTCACTGGACGAATCATTGCTAGGCATATGGATGCTTATATCAATGAGTGCATCATGGGGGAATACGACCATGTGGGTAAAAGTATCATCTATGGAGACACTGACTCGTGTTATTTTACAGCTTGGCCTGCTATCCGAGATGAAGTTGCTGCCGGAAGAATGGAATGGAACAAAGACATCTGTGCCCAACTCTACGACTCAATTGCCGAACAAGTTAACGCGAGCTTCCCAGCTTTTATGGAAAGAGCTTGCCATGTGCCCAGATCTAACGGTGAACTTATTAAAGGTGGTCGCGAACTCGTAGCCAGTAAAGGTTTGTTTATTAAAAAGAAACGCTATGCTGTTCTTATCTATGATCTAGAAGGTAATAGATTAGATACGCATGGTAAGCCTGGTAAAGTCAAGGCTATGGGTCTTGATCTAAAGCGATCAGATACTCCCAAGATTGTACAAGACTTCTTAAGTGATTTGTTACATGATGTATTAACAGGTTCTGAAAAAGAACACATATACGAAAAAGTTAAAGAATTTAAAATAGCATTCCAAGATAGGCCTGCTTGGGAGAAAGGTACTCCTAAACGTGTAAACAACTTAACCAAGTATGGAAAGGAAGAAGAACGTTTAGGTCGTGCCAACATGCCCGGACATGTACGTGCTGCCCTTAACTGGAATAATCTACGTCGTATGCATGGCGATCAATACAGCCTAGCTATTGTTGATGGTATGAAAACTATTGTGTGTAAACTAAAGGATAATGCATTAGGATATACCAGCGTTGGTTATCCCACAGACGAAACTCATATACCGCAATGGTTTAAAGAGTTGCCGTTTGACGACAGCTTAATGGAAGCCACTATTGTAGATCAAAAGGTAGAAAACTTATTAGGTGTATTGGAGTGGGATATTCCGAATCATACTGATATTAAAACAACCTTTGATAGCTTGTTTAGTTTTGAATAAATAACCGTGTATATAATGGTACACATCAATGAAACTATATGAACTAGTATCTTTCCGAAACACATTACGTGATGCCCTTGATTTGACCACTATACTTAAAGGTATTGAATCAAATCAGGAAAGATTAGCATTAATTGTCCCTCATGTTAACTCTCACTATGGTCAAAAGCTAAGTGAGTTGTCAACTAATCACAATAAAGTATTTGAATATGCTAAACAAGATGCTGATAAAATTGCTTCCTTACTAGAGGAAATTGACAATGACATTGAAAAATTAACTAAAAAGTTTTACGAAGATAATTATCAAACTGAATGCTTGTCAAGAGATCCCGGTTTTCTAAGAAGCCATAAAATAATGCACATGGCAGACGAATCTCGGGAAATCTTATTAGGAAGAATTCATCTTTATAGTACATGGAAATATCCAGCATTAGAAATTGGATGTAGGGATGGAGAATGGACTAAGCAGTTAGTTACATTTGATCCTCTTTATGTTGCTGATAATCATAAAGAGTTTCTTAATAATGCAATCTCACAATTTACACCTGAATATCAAAACAGAGTAAGACGTTACTATATTCAAGATTTTAAAATATATTCATTAAATCAATTTGAGCAAATTGATAAACCTACTTTGCCACTAAACCAATTTGGATTTATTTTTAGCTACAATTACTTTAACTATCTGAGTTTAGATAGTATAAAACAATTATTAATTCAGTCAATGGATTGGCTTAGACCTGGTGGAACTATGTTGTTTACCTACAACAATGCAGATATGAGTGCCAGTGCCGGGTTAACAGAAGGTTACTTTATGACTTATGTACCTAAAAGTATGTTAGTACCAATGGCAGAAAGTTTAGGATTTGAAGTTGCTCAATGTTTTGATTTCCAACCATCCACGAGCTGGATTGAACTACGTAAACCCGGAGTTCTAAATACAGTAAAAGCTCATCAAGCTTTAGGCGAAATAAAATTCAAATAATTATTTGATTTCTCTAAATATTACTGTTATAATAATATCATCTATAGGAGATTACAATGCGTGATTATTTACTTGACATCGTGTCACATACACATAGTCTTGGTATGATTGATTTAGTTAAAGTTACAGGTACAGCCGATTCAACGCTTATTAATGCAGTTGGCGAAGAGCGTGTAGCTATCGTCGAAGCACAGTTTCATAACCCAGTACCAGAATTTATTGGCACATTTGGTATGCCAAATTTAAGCAAACTAAACACTATTCTTAATATTCCAGAATACAAAGAAGATGCTAAACTATCTATTACTTCTCAAACTAAAGAAGATGTAACAGCACCAACTGGTATTCATTTTGAAAACAAAGCCGGAGACTTTAAAAACGATTATCGTTTTATGAGTGCAGAGATTGTTAACGACAAACTTAAAACAGTTAAGTTCAAAGGTGTTAAATGGGGTGTAGAAATTGAACCAAGCGTAGCCAGTATTCAACGTTTGCGTTTTATGGCACAAGCTAACAGCGAAGAAACAACATTTATTGCTAAAGTTGAAAATGGCAATTTAATGTTCTACTTTGGTGATCACAGTAGCCATGCAGGCAACTTTGTTTTTGCACATGATGTAGCCGGAACTCTTAGTAAAGCATGGCACTGGCCTGTTAGTGCAGTTATTAGTATCCTAAGTCTACCTGGCGATAAAATGATTCGTTTTAGTGACGAAGGTGCTGCACAAATTACTGTTGACAGCGGTCTAGCAGTTTACAATTATATTTTGCCTGCTCAGCAGAAGTGATAGATTTTTTAGAATATTACAAAGTTAAAGGTCATGTGTTTGGCGAGTGTATGAGTAAAGCCGACACTGACCTTATGTACGTTAATATTCCTAAAAATGCTAGTTCGTGGACTAAACCCAATCTAAAGGATTGGGGATGGGAAAATTATAACTATCATACTGATAATTTATACCACAAACATGCTATAGTAGTGCTACGTAATCCTGTTGAACGTTGGTTAAGTGGTATTGCAGAATACATGTACTTGTATCATAGAAACTCAGATACAGAACATTTTTCTAATTGTTTCTTTGATTTAGTATTTGATCGAATAGCATTTGATGATCATACTGAGCAACAGGTATTATTCTTAGAAGGATTGGATCTTAATAACTGTACATTCTTTTGGTGCGGTACTCAATATAGAGATCTGTTCGGTCAATTTTTAAACAGTCACGGAATGCCTAATAGGTATTTTAATTATGATTATCAGCATGTAACAGAAAACGATCCTATTAGAAGTAAATTTAAAAAAACTTTTAAACAAGTATTAGAAAAAAATTCTAAATACATTATAAATTTAGATAACTTCTTTACTAAAGACTATAAATTAATTAGATCTATTAAATTTTATGACAAATCCGTTCCAGTTTAGGGGACTTATTGATCCAACACAAAAATTTATATACATAGTTATAGCAAAAAATGCTTCTACGAAGATCCTACAGACTTTGCGTAATGCAGGATGGACTAAACCACCTGATATACCGCACACAGATATACCCAATTATCTTGCTGATAAAAGAATCTTTTGTGTATTGAGAGACCCTTATCAACGATACTTAACTGGATTTGTTGAATATGTGTCTGGTAACAATGCAGGTAATTACAATGAAGTTGTGGGATATAGTTTAAGAAAACTCATAAAATATAAAGACCCTATAAACGACGATATTCTTAGATTATTGTTTTATTTCAATAAGTTCAATTTTGATACACATACTGAACTTCAAAGTGCTTCGTTAGTTGAGTTTGATACTACTAAAATTGATTTTTTTTATTTAAATGATAAACTAGGATATCAATTAAACAAATATCTTAAAAATTACAATATTATTGTTCCGTTTAATAATAGTAAAGTTAATGTAAGAAATGATGAAAACTATTTTAAGGCATTATTAAAAGAATTTTTTGAAAAAAAAGAACATGTATTATTTAAAGAAAATCTGTTAAACTATTTAAAACCTGACCACGAATTAATTAAATCAATTGAATGGTATGATGTCTGATAACCTAACCTCTAAACAAAATGACTACGCAGTGTTTTTACCTGCGATATCTGGATTCTATGCTACCTTCATAGGTAGACAACGTGTTAACAATGATTATGTTGATCCCGCACGTTTTCCTGCAGGACTTAAAGACATGGAACAAATGAATTGGCTTAACAGTCAAAAGTCATTGTTTCCGTATAAATGGAGTCTATACTCGGGCGGACATGCTAATCTGGATCTAACTAAAGATGATCCTAGTGAAGATATGGTGCGTAAACGAGAACCTGGCACATTGATGCTAGGTGACTCTGGTGGATTCCAGATTGCTAAAGGATTATGGGAAGGTGATTGGAAGGCCAACTCAGGTTGTTCCAAGGCACAAGCCAAGCGTGAGGCTGTCCTTAAATGGCTAGATGGTATTAGTGATTATGCTATGACGCTGGATATCCCAACTTGGGTCATACATGATCAAAAAGCATCTAAGGCCTGCGGTATTACTACGTTAGAAGAAGCCGTTGACGCTACAAAGTATAATAACGAATACTTTATGACTAACCGTAAAGGTAAAAAGAACGGCGGGACTAAAATATTAAATGTATTGCAAGGTGCTACTCATACTGATGCCGATCGTTGGTATGATATTATGAAAGAGTACTGCGACCCTGTTAAGTATCCAGACACCCACTTTGATGGCTGGGCTATGGGTGGTCAGAACATGTGTGATGTACATTTAATACTAAACCGACTAGTTACATTACGTTACGACAATTTATTACAAGAAGGTGTACACGATTGGATGCATTTCTTGGGTACTTCAAAACTAGAGTGGGCATTGTTGCTCACTGATATACAGAGAGCTATAAGAAAATATGTTAACCCTTCTTTTACTATTTCCTTCGACTGTGCTAGTCCTTTCCTTGCTACGGCGAATGGGCAAGTCTATCACCAAATTGACCTCACCCACGGAGAAAAATGGTCCTACAGAATGAACCCCAGTGCCGACGATAAAAAGTATTCTACAGATACACGTAGTTACGGTACCGCTACTGTACAAGATGGATTCTGGAATCACTTTGACGAAAGTCCAATCAGTCAGTGTTTACAAATGAAAGATATTTGTATATATAAACCTGGTGACCTAAATAAAAATGGTAAAGAAGGTAAAACTAGTTGGGATAGTTTCAGTTATGCATTATTAATGGGGCATAATGTTTGGACTCATATTGAAGCTGTACAACGTGCTAATCGCGAATATGATTCTGGTAACTATCCTGCCATGATGCGTTATAGCGGACCAGGGCAAGATAAGTTTAAAGACATTGTTGATTCTATTTTTGCTGCACCGGATAAACAATCAGCTTTGGATATTATCGAACACTACACCAAGTATTGGATGGAAATTGTAGGCACTAGGGGTAAAAAAGGTAAGAAGGCACTAAACAGTCATACTATGGCTAACGAACATTTGATAATTGAAGGTACAGGTACTAAAATAGAAAAAGTTAAGAAGGAAAAACCTACTGTAGTACTTAATTCTGATCTTTTTGAGGTATGAAATGTATAAGGCAAAAATTAAACAATTAGAAGAATCACATAGAGTTCTAAACAAACAAATTGATGATCTGGAACGTAATCATCCACATGTTGAAGCGGATAAACTTGTGGAAATGAAAAAGAAGAAACTTTTAATTAAAGACGAAATTAGCCGTCTAAATAAATTACAATGGGATCACGATCACGAAACGGTACATGACGATGAATAGAGACGGGCATAATCGTGTAAGTTTGTTTGCAGGTACTGAAGTAGAACACACACCTGCATACGGATTAAAAACTTTATTTGTAGTTGGTACACAACCAATTGAATTAATTAATATTGCTTATATTGCACATAAATGTGAGCATATCTATTTTGGTGCAAATCAAAGTTTTGAACCAGATGGTACGGCTGATTATCATACACCGTGGGGAGAAATGATTAGCCATTTCCTAAAGAAGCAATACCTTTGTACTTTAGATTTTGATGTTTCGGCTGCTGAATATGTTTTGGAATTTGGTTTTACTGAATATCGCAACTTTATTCCAATGATTTCGGTTAAATTGCCCTATATACAACAATTGGGATATAATGCTATAATTAAGCTCGACGATAAAGATTTTGATGCAACCAATCCTGGTGTATGGTGCCATAGTGTACACAAGTTACAAAATCGTCGAGTGTTCACCGACTGGTCTAAATATACCAAAGACGAGATTATTAAATGAACCAAGAACTAAGAGAAACAGCAGATAGAATTGTAGAACGTGCCCAACGTATGATATGGATTACCTTTCGCAAGGAAGGGATCCATTGTTATCCTGCAGCAGCAACAGATCCACAACTATGTACAGCCGGAGAATACGATGTATCGTTTCTTGCCAATCCTCATCGTCATATATTTCATTTTAGGATTAGTATTGATGTCTTTCACAATGACAGAGACATCGAGTTTATCCAATTTAAGCGTTGGTGTGAATCCCTCTATAATCAAGGCACATTAGAATTAGATTGGAAATCTTGTGAAATGATTGCCGATGACTTATATGTCCAAATTGCTAGTAAATATCCTAATCGTAATGTTATAATCAACGTAAGTGAAGACAACGAAAATGGTTGCACCATAACTTACAATACCCATCAACCTTATCAATCAATAAAAATCTAAGGAGCTCTTATGCCCCGAGTAAAAAAGTCTGCTGCACTAATAGCCGAGCAAGAAAAATTCCTAGCGACTTTAAAGTTTACACCATGCACCTTTAAGATTAGTCTTTGGGGCTACGGTGGCGAAACAGTAATGGGCACTGTGGATCGTAAAATTTATGATTACTTTAAGAGTCGTAGACTATCTGTCAGTGACTTTGCCTGGGACAGCGATTATGCAGAAGAACACAACATACCCGAAGATATGTGGCCATTCCCTCCTGGATCATGGTACGAGTGTGATGACATGGAACATAGTAACGGTGTGGTGTTAGACAGTAGCACTGTACAAATCGAAGATGAGAACGGCGTCGAAGTACTTCAATGCGGGCTTGACGCTTTTCAAGATGAAGACTGTCCTGAGTTTGACTATGCAGATGCAGTCTTTATTGATGATAAACCCCCAGGTACAATAGTATTCATTGGCAATAGTAACGAAAAGGGTACATTCTTCGAAGGCGAAATTGAACTTACTGCTCCGTTTGATATTAATAAACTAACTTTCCATATTGAAGATGTAGACGGCAGCGAAATTGTTAGTGGTGTAAGTTATGACAATCTGTATATTGATAACTACGGCGGAGATACTACTGGCAAAAGTTCAGAGTTTGGTTTCTACGTTGCAGGAACATACAAGGACGGTCGGTGGGAACGATATCGCGATAGTGATGATTGCACTTATGAAATGACTGATTGGTTTCCAAAAAAAACTAAACCCGTACGAGAAGGCATCTATGAAATAGATACAGGCACTAAAGAACAATGGCCAAACTTTGGTCCAACTACAGCACGATGGACAGGCACAAGATGGCTCAGTGTCTGGGCAGAAGATACACCCGAAACACCAGAAGTAAAAATAAAACAGTGGCGTGGTATTGCTCACGACCCTAACAACTAAACTCAATAACTAGGAGATTGAAATGGCAGCAGCATGGCTTAAGAAGTATCTTAAAATGAAACCAGAAGTTAATCAAATTTTCGAAGACCTTGAGAAGTATAAAGAGTTCTGCGTAACTTATGGTTACATCTACGACGAGCGTCATCTATACAACGAGAAAACACCTTGGGGTGAGTTTGAACGTGTACAACGTGGCAAATGGCCTAAGATGAATTGGTATGCTAAAAAGGATCGTACTAATGCGTAAGTTATGGTATATGGGCTTAGAGCCATATAAGGCACGTTACACTCTGCAATTACAAGAGTGGAATCGTGCTGTGTTTGAACGTCGTGGTATCAACTACGAAATAGTAGAAGGTGAAACATTAAGCAACGACCAAGCAATTGTTACTGGTCAAGTATTAGATGCACATGGTCGTACATACTTTGGTATGAGTCAACTAATGAATCTTGTTCGAAAGATGAAAGCAGGAGAAGTTACTAATGAAGATGTTGTCTACTTTGAAGACATGTTTCAACCCGGTATTGAGAGCTTACCTTATATCATGCAGCAGTGCGATCCTAGTATGCGTCCTCGCATTGCCGTTCGTTGTCTTGCACAGACTATTGACCCCGATGACTTTGTTCATGTCTGGGGCATGCAAGAATGGATGGGTCACTATGAAAAGATGGTAGATAGTTTTGCTGATATCGTTCTTGCTAGCAATGAAGAAATGGTTATGCATATGAAGGTTGCTGGATGGCGTGCTCCTGTGTATAATATTAGTGGACTTGCATTTGGTAAAGAGGAAGTACGCGGTCGTGTCGCTGGTGAACTAAAGCCATTTCATAATCGTAAGTATCGCGTAGGCTTTGCTGCACGTTGGGATCAAGAGAAGCAACCCGACTTTTATATGGATCTAATTGAAGAATATCACCGTCGTAGTAGTTTTGTGTTCAATGATTGGCCTGAAGTTGAGTTCTGTGTATTCAGTGGTAGTAAACTAAAAAGCAACAACGACAGTTACATGGAACGTACACGTCGTATGCAGGCCGAAGGTAAACTTGTTATTCATGAGGACTTAGAAAAAAATGATTACTACAATCTACTCAATGATACTCGTGTGTTATTTAATTGCGCTTTACAAGACTGGGTTAGCAACACCGTTAGCGAAGCCGACACTTTGGGATGTAATGTCCTATATCCCGCTTATCGTAGTTTTCCTGAGTCTTTTGCTAATGATCACGAACGACTTTATATACCTTGGAGTATAGATGATGCAATTATTAAACTTAATAAATTACTTGAACATCCTCATCCTGGTATGGGCACCATTAGTGATTGGACTGATGGTACCATTGATCGCATTGTGGACATACTAGAAGGCACGGGCGAACAGTGGCAACGTATGAGCACTGATTATCGTAAGCATACACATGAGCACAAATATTAATGAAAATAGTTATCACAGGCGGATGTGGCTACATTGGTAGCCATATCGCACGAGCATTAAAACAACACGATGCAGACAATCGTGTTTATATCATTGACCGTGTACGCAGAGATCATACACTTAAAAATGCAGATGGATATCTACACGAAGACTATGCCAGTAAGAGTAGTTTATTATGGATTAGTGAACTAGAACCTGATGTCATTGTACATTGTGCAGGTAGTAGCCTTGTTGGTGAAAGTATGACTAATCCTGCAGAGTATTATGAAAACAATATTGCAAAAACAATTACCTTACTGTCGTGTGTTAAAGATCTACGTAAAAAACCTTTAATACTGTTTAGCAGTAGTGCTAGTGTGTATGGTAATCCTGCAACTATGCCTGTGTATGAATCAGATCCTAAGTTACCTATTAGTCCATATGGTGTTAGTAAACACGTTACTGAACGCTTACTAAGTGACTATCATGCAGCATATGGCATACCTAGTGTATGCTTTAGATATTTTAATGCAGCTGGAGCAGAACCGTTTAATCACGATCTAGGACAAGCACCGGGAGCTAGCCATATTGTTGCTCGTATATTAGAAGCTAAACTTGCCGGCAAATCATTTATACTCAATGGTGCCGATTACAACACACCCGATCGTACTTGTATACGTGACTATATTCATGTATGGGATCTAGCCGACGCACATATACGTGCAATTGATTGGATGAGTAACGAAAGCACTCCACATGCTGCAGTTATGAATCTTGGCACTGAACACGGTATTAGTAATCAAGAAATTATTGATTATATAATGATAAATTATGGTGGGCTTGATATTATTGTTGGACCAAGGCGTCCCGGAGATCCAGATCGACTCGTTGCTAGTTACAATGTAGCACATACATTATTAAAATGGAAGCCTAACTACTCAACTATCAATCAAATTGTTGATAGTGCATATAAATGGTATACTCGTGAGCTTTGATCGTATACTAGCGTTTGAACAGGCATTAGCCGAATACACTGGTGCACCATATGTCATAATGACTGACTGCTGCACTCATGCTATTGAGCTATGCTTACGATATCAAAAGCCTACTCATTGTGCATTTACTGCCTTTACCTATTTGTCTGTACCAATGACCATGCACAAACTAGGAATTGAGTATAGATTAATTCCCGAAATATGGACTGGCGAGTATCGATTCCATGGAACCACAATTTGGGATAGCGCACGTCGACTAGAGCGAGGTATGTATCAAGCAGGAATGATGCAATGCCTTAGCTTTGGTTACACTAAGCCTTTACAAATAGGCCGTGGTGGTGCTATACTATTAGACAACAAACAAGCATATAACACTATAATTGAACAACGATATGATGGGCGCAAATTATCAGTTACACCCTGGCAGGAACAAAAAACCTTCATGGTGGGATATCATTATAGACCGACTCCGGAAGAAGCTGAAATTGGATTAATAAAATTACGCGAAGTTAATGAACTGCCTAAATATCATCAATATCCTGATCTAAGAGATATTAAAATTATCGGAGAATAAGTTGACAACAAAAGAATTTACACTGGACCCAGTATTAAATGTAACACCAGACTCAGAATTTGTACCTGCACCTGTTGAATCTATGTATGTGCCGTTACCACAAAAGGTATACGTAAAAGCAGGAGAAGCAGTAACTAACAGAGACTCCTATTTGTCAGATGCCATTTGCGCTCGTATGAAACGTGACGGCAAAAGGTATTGGGCAGGAGATAACATTAGTGATTATCTAGTAGACAGTGACAAAGAAAATTTAATTAACGAAGCAACAGAAGCATTTGAATTAGTACTTGATAGATTGCTAATTGATCGCGAAAACGATCCTAATAGTCAAGGCACAGCACGTAGGCTGGCTAAGATGTACTTTAACGAAATTATGGCAGGAAGATATGAGCCAGGACCAGACGCAACAAGTTTCCCAAACGATTCACAGGATCGTTATGAGGGCATGTTAGTAGTACGTAGTGAATTACGTAGTATGTGTAGTCATCATCATCAACCGGTTACTGGTGTTGCATATATCGGAATCATTGCTGCCCAAAAACTCATTGGTTTGTCTAAGTACACTCGCATTGCTCAGTGGTGCGCCCGACGCGGTACACTACAAGAAGAGTTATGCAATGATATCGCTAGAGAAATAAGCAAAGCTACTGACTCAGAGAACGTAGCAGTCTACGTGCAAGCAGTACATGGATGTTGTGAAAATCGCGGTATCATGGCGCATAGTTCATTGACTCAGACTACAGTGCTAAAGGGAACATTCAAAGATGACCCCCATACAAAGAAGGAATTCTTCGACAATATTAAATTGCAACAGGAGTTTGCTCCAAGATAATTTACTCCAATTGCCTTAAATATAAGGTAAAGGAGCAAATATGTCTGACGATTCCCCAGAAGATTTTAAAAAAAAATTAAATGCATTAAAACCTAAAAAGCCCAAACTTGCAGTACCTGAAGGGTTCCTAGAAGAAGCTAAAAGTTACGAAGGTAAACTTATGGCAATTCGTATTATATCAGAACGTGAAAAGGATCGGGTTGTTTTAATGTTTAAAAAAATGATTGCACAAGGTAAAGAAGATGCAATTCGCATTGAGAAAGAAAAAGAAGCAGCTAAAAGAGCATCCGAAGATAAAGCTGCTGCAGAAAAGAAAGCAAAATTAGAAGCAGAAAAGAACGCCAAGAAGTCTTTGTTTGGAAAAAAGAAGTAAATTCAATTAATCAAGGAGATGTATATGAAACTCAATGATAAACTAGTAAAATGTAATGACCATTTCACCGTCTATATGTACGATAATGGTTATATGGTTGAAATTGGTGGACGTGATGACAACGACGAATGGGTTACTGCCAAGGTTCTTTGCACAGATTTTAAAGAACTAACCAATCTTATCGAAGAAGCTACCATAATGGAACGTGACTAATATGAAAAAATTAGTTATTACAGATGCAGAGTTTAAAGGTCTTGTTCATAAACTCTGCAGAGATATTTCTAATAGTGATTGGCGTCCTGACTACATAGTTGGATTAACCCGTGGCGGGCTTGTTGCTGCTACTATGATTAGCCATTACTTTGACATTCCACTAGAAACACTAAAAGTCAGTTTACGTGATAGTAATCAGTCTGAAAGCAATTGCTGGATGGCCGAAGATGCTTTTGGATATATACCTTCTGATATGAGAGAAGGTATAGATAAACGTAGTGATGCAACTTATAAGAAGAAAATTCTTATTGTAGACGATATCAATGATACTGGTGCTACACTAGACTGGATACGCAAAGACTGGCCTAGTAGTTGTTTACCTAACGACGAAGCGTGGAATTACGTTTGGAATAAGAATGTTCGCTTTGCTGTAGTTATCAACAATGAATCGAGTAATTACGAACATATTGATTATTCTGCTCGTAATATTAACAAACTAGAAGATCCAACTTGGGTAGTATTCCCTTGGGAAAATTGGTGGGAGCAATGAAATTTAAATACTCGTGGAACACATTTCCAAAGTATACTATTGATGTAGGCGGGTTATCTGCACCTATTGAAATTAGTCATTTTTTTAAACAACACAATATCGACAAATACACATACTGTATTATGTTCAAAGGTATTGTTATCAAATATGGCATGAGTGCTCCGGAAAGCAAAAGTCGAGAGTTCGGCGACCGTGTATACAGACAAGTTGGTCATTGCTATACCTGGGGAGCGGGTAAAAGACTTGACGGATCAAGTGGTGCAGATTGGTTAATTATTGAGAGAGATTTTAAAGAGCTTTACGGCATTGATATTGATCATAATCATATAAAAATAATTGTATGGGATGTTACTAATTATCCGTTTCGATCAATTTACCCTTTTAAAGAAGTTGAAGAGATGGAAAGTGAACTGATAAACTATTATCTAGAACACTTTGGTGCAAAACCAATTGGAAATATCAACGACGAAGCTAATAAACTTAATAGAAGTTTTATTCCTGTACTCACGTGGAATTCTTGCTTTGAAGAAGAAGCAGCATGATAGCGTTACCCCCGGGTTGTACAGTAACTTATGCTGTCTGGATTGATGTAGATAAACTTACTGACGAAATGGTTGAGTGGTACGAAATGATCGGCGGTACAATATCCAAATCCAAGTTTTGGGACCATCGTGGTAGAGAACAAATTGTAAAATACGTTAGCTATGGTAAAGGCAAACGTTGTCATCATCATCAGAACGGAGAAGGCGGTACTAGATTACACTTCCACGGTGACAACGCTAGTACTGCTAGTGTGTTTATTATGAAATTTTTTGAACATATCACTAACAATAACTTAAAAGAACAGATGGAACGTGTTGCTCAAGAAGCAGCATAAATATTTTTCTACACAGCGGCCTTTCTGGCATTCATCCCGCTTTACAAATTCTGCAAGCCTATGCTAAAATTTAACATAGGAGAAATAGCATGACACCAATAACCTACAAGTATACAAGCACCAAAGAATATCACGACGCTTTTCCTTGCGCCTATAGACAATGGCGTGCTGATAGTCACTGTAATCTAATACACGGATATTCATTTAGTATGAAGTTTTACTTTGGTACAAATGATTTAGATGTACGTAATTGGGCTGCTGACTACGGCGGACTTAAAGAACTTAAAAATGTATTAGAAGATCAATTTGACCATACACTTATTGTTGCACAAGATGATCCAGAGTTGGCGACATTTAAATTGCTACAAGAGAAAAATATGGCTAAGATTGTTGTACTGCCTAAATTAGGTTGTGAGGGTCTAGCCGATCAACTATACAAATATGTTAATGGTGTTTATATTCCTGATATGTGGGGAGATAGTGAAGCAGAACGTTTATGGTGCTATCGTGTAGAAGTTAGAGAAACACAAGCAAACATGGCTTTCCGCGAAGGACACCGCGAATGGAACGAGGACTTATTTGCGTAAGTTTATTATACGTTGTGCCAAGAATCCAGACGGTAAAGAATTATTAGACTTAGAGTTCAATATACGTCCGGGTTCATATTCTAGTAAATGGATAGACTGTATACGTAGTGTAGAGCATTTACCGCCACACCAGTACGGATTTCCTAAATGGTTAGAACACGATGCTGGTGTGTATGAACAACGTATTGCAGATGCATTAAACAATAATACAGATATACAAAAGTTTTTAGTAAACTCCAATATTGATAAAACAGTTATTAATCAAGATTTAGTTAATACCGTTCACAGATATATTGAACATAACAAACAACATGCCGCAGAGCATCTTGTATTACACAATGACATACACTACTTAGAAAGTATTTGGGAAGGCGCAACTGATGTTGTGTTTAAAAAGTTACAGTGGGTTCCCCCAGGTCTAATGATTGATATGACATTAGATGACTATAAAGAGTTTACTACAGAACCATGTACTAACTTTATACAAGACGACTTTAGTCACGTAGGGCGTAGTCCACATAACAGTTATCTATACCAAGACGATACTAGTTTATATACTAGTTGTGTTATACAGCATAAAGTTGGTTCTGGTGTTAAATGGTTTATACCTGACGAGAGTCATATCTTCGGCGACGTCCGTGGATTTAGAGATTGGGTCAGCCAACATCAAACATTTTTCAAATCACAGTGGGGGATAGAAAACAATGACGATCCTAGGCTTTGTTTTGGGCGTATTATTATTGCTACTGGCTGTGACGATTACAGCAACATTGATAGACAATTTGATTTTATAATAAAAGGATTTATAACAGAATGAAAATAGCAGCCATTCATTATACAAAATTACCACCAGAATGTAATGATATAAAACAAAATTTATTTGATTTAACTGAATTTAGAATGCAAGGTCCATTACATGATTTAAGCATTCATGTATCTAATAACGTAACTGACACATTAAATGCTCTTGGAGATGAATTTGATTGGGCAGTAGTTGTTGCAACCGGGAACTACTTTCACCAACAACAACTTATTCTAAATACAGTTGAGCATGCTGTAGCTAATAATAGTCCATTGATTTGTCATATTATGCATCGCGGTGGATATTTTTATCTTCATCCACAATGGTTTGCTATTGATCTAAAAGTTTGGAAATCAATTGGCTGTCCGCCGTTTGAGGAAACAACTGCTTCTACCTTTACTACAGTTAAAGTAGAACGAAGTGTAGAAAACTTTCATGATGACTATACACCGTTTTGGATTAAGCCCGGTACCGAAGAATCTTCATATACCACAGAGTTTGGATTTTACGGAACTAAAGCAATTAGAGCGTTTATAGAAGCAGGGCATACTGTTATTAACTTACCTAATACTATACGTAATCAAAAATTCTATAGCTATCCGGATTCAAATTATCAACTCATTAAACAAGTTATTGACAATCCATCAATTGAATTGCCCATTCAAACACCAATATATTGGTTCCATGAGCAAATTAAACTTTTACGCGGTAATCTTGACAAGGGTTACTATCCAGTTAACACAGAAAAAATTACCCATGATAGATTAACTACTGAATCACTTGATTGCTTTATTGGTGTGTGTGGTGGATTGAAACCTGCGTACATTGCGGGCGGGCCAAATTTTAGCGAAGATTCAACTGTATATCTAATAGATTTAAGTCCAGCTGCACTAGCCTATCAAAAATATCTAATAGAAAATTGGGACGGGGAGTTTGATAAGTTTGATGCAGTCTTTGATCAATTTAAACATCTACACCCTGAATATAATCCTTTGTATTTTGCAGAAATTGGTATTACAAAAAATTTAGAGTGGTCCTTAGATAATAGCGAGGAACATAAACGAGAATTCACACAACGTTGGAAAAAATATATCAAATATAAATTCAATTTCTGTCAAATTGATTTATTAGACTCAGCTACACCATTGACTATTAAATCGTGGATCGCTAATTTAAAATTAGGTAGTTATATTTGGGTAAGTAATTCTTTTTATATGGATTGGCTAACTTTTTATAAAACCAAAAAAGGATCTTATGAAATAGGTATCAATCTTATTAATTCTTTAATTAAAGACAATCAGTCTTTAATTGTTTACGAGAACTGCGGACATATAACTAGACACTACCCAAAGTGAAGCACAATAAAATCTTTATATTCACAAGTATTGTATTTTCTCCAATTTGAAGAACAATGCATATTTGTACGTGTAAACAATCCTAACGAGCCAAGTTGGTAATTATAAACACCGTCAAGTTCAATGAAATCTAAAACTTCAAATATGCCGTGTAGTGCATGTTCAATGTCATATTTGGAGCTATTTTTATTTTCATAATTTAATGTAGACTTATCAATTGTTTGAATATATTCAAACATTTTTTCAGTTGTATTAAAACTTTTGTTCCATACTATGGTTTTATGAATGTTATCGTTGTTAGGATCTAAAGGAATAATTCCACTAAAACACCAATCCAAATTAGATCCATCGGGTATATCATCTACATGAATTCCTTGAGGCATAAATTGTCTTTGATATGCAGCATAAAACCAAACGTTCTTAGGTATGTATTGATATACTATGCGTTCAAGTAACTTCCTAGCCGGATCGGTGGATTCTAATATTTCAGAACGATATTCTAATACTTTACAATCGTCAATGTTGTATAATTTTTTAATTAGATCAGGATTCCATACTTCTTTTTCAAAGTATTGCTTGTTATCAATTCTATTAGCCATATCCTGTTTTAACCAGATGAGGTCATTGTTGGATACTGCGTTTTTGTGGACTTTAATCATTGAATAAGTTGTTATAAGAATCAATAATTATCTTATCAAGTTGTAAAGATTTAGTTGTTGGGTACCCGTGTACGATAATATGATACCGAGGGGTATCACTAGTATTCCATACGCTATGTTTAACACCATTAGCAATTAAAAATGAACTACCAGAATCTTTAAAAGGTATAAGCCCACGATCTTCAAAAACAAATTTACAACCAATGGGATTATTTAAACTGATGTTTACAGCGTTAAGGCACACTTCAGTGTGATCTTGATGCGGATTAATGTATCCACCGGGAGCTAATTTCATATAACGTAGTCTATGATAAACATTATAAGGAAAATGATTTTTAAAGTATTCAACAGTTACCGGGCATTGGTCCTGTATTTCAGTCCATTGATAAGGAACTTCGTCATTGGTTAAATGTTGATATTCAGGATAAACTTGATAATGATTAGTGTGTTGGCTTGATATTCCGTGTACGGATAAACTACTCCATCCTGAGTGTGATTCTGAATCTCTATGTGCCACAAAAAGATGATCTAAACTTTGTGCTTCTTTAAGCATTTCTGCGTAAGGAACATTGGGAAGATCTAGTAATAAATACGGTATACCACTTTCCATTGCTATCCAGTGCTTACCGGCATTGTCCTTTTTAGGATAATGGTATTCAATGTTTTCGTTTTTCTCGTAAAAATTTATCAAATCTGTTTGCATTATCTAAATATTTATAGTATAATATTATCATGTCCAAAATTAAAATCGCAGAGCTGTTTTACAGCATACAAGGTGAAGGTCGCTATATGGGCGTTCCTTCTGTTTTCTTACGTACATTCGGATGCAATTTTAAATGTGCTGGCTTTGGTATGCCACGTGGCGAACTAAGCACAGAAGCAGATGAAGTAGCACGTACACACAATGAAATTGAAACCTTCTTCAAGTATGAAGAACTTCCATTGGTGAGCACAGGTTGTGATAGCTATGCTAGTTGGCATCCAGACTTTAAGGATCTTAGTCCCATGCTAACCACAGATGCTATCGCGGATCGTATTATGGAAATACTTCCGTATAATGAATGGCGTGATGAACACCTAGTTATCACTGGCGGTGAACCATTGCTAGGGTGGCAACGTGCTTATCCGGACTTATTGAGTCATCCTAAGATGGTAGGATTGAAAGAAATTACATTTGAAACAAACGGTACTCAAAAGCTAACAGAAGAGTTTAAACATTACTTAGGCGAGTGGACTGCTGAAAAGTGGGATAGAGAAGTTACCTTTAGTGTAAGTGCTAAACTTCCATGTAGTGGTGAGAAGTGGGAAGAAGCTATTCTTCCTGAAGTAGTTTGTGAATACGAAAAAGTTGGCACAGCATATTTGAAGTTTGTTATTGCTACTGAACAAGACTTTGCCGATGCTGAGTGTGCTGTTGCGGCATATCGTAAAGCAGGATTTAAAGGGCATGTATACTTAATGCCAGTTGGTGGTGTTGAAAGTGTATACGCTATGAATAATAAGAATGTAGCATTATTGGCAATGAAATACGGATTACGTTATAGTGATCGTTTACAAGTTCCATTATTTAAAAACGAGTGGGGTACTTAATGACTGAAACAAAACAAAGAACCGTAGTACGAATGCTCACCTATCGCTTAACTGCATGGGCATTTACAATTTTCTGGACTTATCTGTTTACAGGTAATCTAAGTAATGCAACAGGATTTGCTACTGTATTACACATATTGTTAAGTATTGATTATTACATACACGAACGTATATGGTTAAAAATTAAATGGGGAAAGAATGATGCTTAATTGGCTAAAACGTAAACCTAAAGAACTTCCTAAGGAAGAGAAACCTAAGGTACATAAGGTTCGGGCAAAAACCGCTAAGGAGATTGCCACAGAAAATGGAGACCCTTATGTAAGTGTAATTAGTGTAGATCTAGATCCTGATGATGTAGGCAATGGTGCTTTTGAATTAGATTGGAATGAAATTTTTATTGCACGACTAGTCAAAGCTGGGTTTCAACAGAAAAAAGAAGACACTGATGCCGACATCGTGGATCGGTGGTTTCAAACAGTATGTAAAAATATTATTGCAGAAAACTACGAGCAATGGGAAGTTAACCAACCTATTGATGCTAGACCTAGACAAATTGATCGTCGTGACCTAGGCGGAGGAAGGACTGAAGTGTCGTGATTTTGTATGTAAACGGTGATAGTCATAGTGCAGGCGCAGAGGCAGTTAATGATTTTGGATTTGCCGAGGATGACCGTTTATATTATGGACTAGGTAGGCAACCACATCCTGACAATTTAAAGGCTAGTTACGGATGTAATATTGCTAACGAGTTATATGCTATATTACATTGTGACGCCGAGTCGGCTAGTTCAAACAGTAGAATTATAAGAACTACAAGAGATTATCTTAAAGAGTACACACCGGATGCTGTTATAATTGGTTGGAGTACTTGGGAACGAGAAGAATGGTTGCATGATAATGTATACTGGCAAGTTAATGCTGGTGGTGTTGGACATGATTGGCCTGATCCAATAAAAGAACAGTACAAAGAATATATTATTAACTTGGATTGGGACTCGGCAGAACAGCAAGCCCATAAAAATATATATGAACTGCATACGGAATTATCCGATCTTAAAATCCCACATTTGTTTTTTAATACTTACAATTACTTTAAGCAAACTCCAACCAATTGGAACGATAACTACCTCGAACCGTATAACCCAAATCTAACCTATTACAAATGGTTAACAGATTCAGGATTCAAATCAAAACCAAGTTACCATTTTGGAGAGGATGCTCATAGAAAATGGGCAGAATTTCTTTTACCGCACTTGACACGATTATTATAATATGCTAATATTACTACATGAGATATCTAATCGTAGACACCGCAAATACATTCTTTCGTGCTAGACACAGTGCCCATCGCCAAAGCGATACTTGGGATAAATTGGGTTTTGCTATTCATGTAACACTTGGTAGTGTTAATAAAGCATGGCGCGATCAAAAAGCCGACCATGTCATCTTCTGCTTAGAAGGTCGTAGCTGGCGTAAAGACTTTTACGAGCCATATAAAAAGAATCGTGCTGTTGCTCGTGCCGCACTTACAGAAGCCGAAGCCGAAGAAGATAAGCTATTCTGGGAAGCCTTTGATGATCTTAAAGTATTTTTAAGTGAGCGTACTAACTGTACAGTATTACGACATGAGAACTTAGAAGCAGACGATTTAATCGCTGGTTGGATACAAAGTCATCCCGACGATCACCATACTATCGTTAGTAGCGACACTGACTTCTATCAATTACTTGCGCCAAATGTAAATCAGTATAACGGTATTAGTGACGAGCTTCATACACTAGCGGGTATCCTCGACAAGAAAGGTAAACCGGTAATTGATAAAAAGACAAAAGAACCTAAAAAGATTCCAGATCCTTCGTGGATACTCTTCGAGAAATGTATGCGAGGGGATGCGACGGATAATGTGTTCTCAGCATATCCAGGCGTTAGGACCAAAGGCTCTAAGAACAAGGTTGGGCTCCAAGAGGCGTATGAGGATAGAGATAAAAAAGGCTTTAACTGGAACAATCTAATGTTACAGCGTTGGACTGATCATAACGGTGAAGAACATCGTGTACTAGATGATTACTTACGTAACGTACAGCTAGTAGATCTAACGGCACAGCCTGATGATATTAAAGCAAAGATAGCAGAAACTATTGCCACCGGTGCTGTTAAAAAGTCCAAGCCAATGGTAGGCGCACAGTTCTTAAAGTTCTGTGGCAAGTATGAATTGAATAAACTTAGCGAACACAGTCAGCAATATGCCGAAATGCTAGGTACGGAGTATCCAGGATGAACGAACGAATTCAAGAACTTATCAAACAGGCTACTGAATGTTATAGTAACGGACAAGAACGAACTTTTGATAAAGAAAAGTTCGCCGAGTTGATTGTGCAGGAATGTGCCTTGGTCGCTAATCTACACAATGAAGAAGCCGAAGGAGTTAACCTTGGTGTTGGTAGGATTATTAAACAACATTTTGGAGTTGAGGAATGAATGACCGAATCAGACAATTACTGGAACAAGCGGGTGTTACCTATGCCGTGATGCCCAAGGATACAGTATACGAAAAGTTCGCCGAGTTGATTGTTAGGGAATGTGCTAGTAGGGTAGATTACTGGGAATCAAGGCAAGGTGAACATACTGAAGATTTACTAAAACATTTCGGAGTTACCAAATGACCACTTGGCTGATATTAGCCCTGTTATTTGTTAAACATTTCCTAGCAGACTTCTGCTGGCAAACTGACAAAATGCTAAGAGACAAAGGGCACTTTTGGCGCCTAGGTGGACTACAACACGCTGGACTTCATGGCGCATTAACCTATGTTATACTAATGCATTTTTTAGGTATACAAGCCTGTGTTATGTTGGCTGTATTTGATGCTGTTGTGCATTATAGTATAGATTGGATGCATCGTAGAGTTACTGTGAGACTAAAGCCAGATAGTAATGCTTTTTGGGCTTGGATCGGATTTGATCAGCTACTTCATCTTATAACTTATTTGATGATTGGATTTACGGTTTCAATTTTATTAACAGAGTATATATGATTAATAACGTTTACGGAAATAGTGCATGGATGAACATACAAACTTATCAAGGTAATAAACCTTATATTAATACTACACAGGCTGCGTCAGGTACGGTGAGGTATAACCACAATAATAATGGTGGCTGTATGGAAGTATATGATGGGCAGAATTGGATACCAATTGCCAACGGTACAGTTAATGTTGATCTTAATGAGAATATTAAGCAAACACTAGTATGGGCCGAGGAAAAGATGCATGAAGAAATAAAATTAAAAGCGATGATGGAACGTCATCCAGGATTAAAAGATCTGCATGACAAGTTTGAAATGATGAAGTTACTTTGTCAAGAAGAGGAGAAAAATAATGAAATGGCTTAGAAAAATTGCATGGAGAATAACTAAACGTGCATGGGAGGACAATGATGAATTTGAACGAGAACAACAACACAAACTAGCAAGTAGTGCTGCACCAATTCGTACCGGACGAGGTCGCGGTAACATAGCAAGGATGTTTGACAGTGACGATGATGACTCCCCTAAACTACGTGCATCAAGTATGAACTTTAGACTATACGCCTGTGTTGGTGGGCACATACTTGAAACTTCTGTGTATAATCAAAAAGAAGATGAAAATGAACATACTTTGTATATGATCAAGGACGAAGATGACTTTGCTAAACAAGTGTCACAGTCTATAATGTTGGAGATGATGAAACAATGAGTTCTTATAATATGAGTGCCACAGGAGTTGGACCGTTGACTATGGGACAAATATCACAAATTGATATCGCGCCTTACGATAGTAAACCTAAGTTACCCAATAAAAAAGTATCAATTGATATTCATACTGCACACGGCGGATATGTTGTTAAGGTAGGAAAGGGTTATGGAGTTGAAGATGACATGTATGTTATCAGCGAAGATCAAGACTTAGGTAAAGAGATTGGTAAAATTATTACACATCACACATTGGCAAACGAATGATGAGCGAACGCATAGCTACACCAATTATTAAAAATAAGTTCTGGGTTGTTGAAGAACAAGGTAAAAGAGTTGCTACCATTCAAGCAAGAGACGATGGTGGTATTGTCTATGTGTATGACGAAGAAAGAGAATATTTTCCGTCAGTAAATATATTAAAGAAAAAATATAATATTAAATTTAGTTCAACATCTAAGTCTAAGAAAAATTTATCAAGCGAAGTTTATGGGTACCCAATAACTGGCCGAGCATATAACCAAGTTTACAATATAATTAAAAAATTACCAGTTTACTCTAAAAGTCCTAAAAGTAAAAGTCTATACTGTGCCGGTTACTATTTAATTAAACTCAATGGTAACTGGGTTCCGGCATATTGTCCAAAGAATATAACATTAAATAGATATGAATTTCAAGGACCATTTAAAACAGAAAAAGAAATGAACGAAATACAAAAAGGAATAAGATATGCAGCAGATTAGTATTGCTATAAGAAACTTTAATGATCGCATTAAACAAATGAATCAAACTAACAGTAGACAATTAACATTATCTGCAGAGGAAGCACGTAATTTGCATTCTGATATATACGGATTATTGAATAATATAACTGAATTAGTAACTATGACGCAGACTACAGAATCACCCAAAACTACCCCACTTAATTTAGATGGCGGCGGCTTTTAATAAACTACGCACTTTTACAGGATAAATACTATATTCGAGGACGATGTATGTCGAGACCCAAACCAACAGTGTTGTTAGAACACGTAAATAAAACTAACTACAAAAGTGATCAAGTACTAAGCAGCGAAGGTATATGGGCAGTTTTCTATGACAATAAACCCATAAATCTTAAAACGCATAATATCTTAATCGCGTACCCGGGCCCAAAATATAAGAAAGTAAGTTTTTCAAATAGCGGCCACGCAATCAATCTTTGCAAAAAACTTAACACATTGTTCAAGACCGATAAATTCACTGTGGTCTTAATGAAACAAGGTGAACAAATCTACCCTTAATCAATTTGACTATACTCGCATCTTTTTAGACGCAGCGGGTATAGGAATGGACAACTACGACTATTATCGTAGGGAATGTTGGTTTAATCATACTGTTCCAGAAAATCTAAGATTAAGCAAATCTGGCATGTCCTTTGTTGAAAAACATGCTAAAATCAAAACGTATCAAATTGAACTCGCCAATCCATTATTAAGTAGAACATTTATACAATTGTCACGATTGTTTACTTGTCCTTACTATATCAAAAAAAGTAATAAAATTGTATTGCTCGGAGAAGAAGAGACTGTGTTGCTAAGTTTGCATGCCAATAATCTGCAGCAATATTTGGACAATTTGCAACTTTGACAATCATATTAATTTCTGTTACAATAATTACATGAATAAAACTTTTTATCGTATTAAAGATCGCATTGAGGAATGGCTAAGGTATCCGCAACCTAGCCAACAACAAAAACAATTATTAGGGCTATACACTGACGTCGTGGACACTGAATTTACTGCCACAAGGTTAGCCAGTGAACAGTCTGCAGAATATATACTTGCTAATTTACGTACCACACCTAATTTTAAAACTGATTATGATTTACATGATTGGATTGCTAGAACGCAACTAGATGATTTTATACTACGCAGACATGGTGGCCTAGTACTAGAGTTTGGTGTTGCTACTGGTAGAACGCTAAATCATTTTGCCCGTGTTCTACCTGACAGTATTATACATGGCTTTGACAGCTTTGAAGGGTTGCCGGAGAACTGGACTAGTCGTATGCCTAAAGGATTCTTTGCACGTTCATCGTTGCCTAGAGTTCGTAATAACTGCCAGTTATGGAAAGGTTGGTTCAATAAAACCTTACCTGACTTTGTTAAACGCTACCAATCACCCGTTGCATTGTTGCATGTTGATTGTGATTTGTATTCTAGTACTGTTACTATACTTGAAGAGTTACGTAAACAAATTGTTCCAGGTACTGTTATTATATTTGATGAATATATTAATTATCCGGGCTGGCAACTAGATGAATTCCGTGCTTGGAAAGAGTTTGTTGCTAAAAATGCAATAAAATATGAGTACATTGGCTATGTAAGTAAGCATCAAAAAGTTGCAGTCCGAGTAAAATAGTTGTAGACAACAAATTCGGCATATTGTATTATTATGATACAGTAATTAGAAATTAGTCTAATTACTGTATTAACAACGTCGATAGCAAATAAAAGAATTGCTATCACTTACAATTGAGAGGAAGTAAATTATGGCTACAGCCACAGCAGTAAATTCATTCGCACCCATCACCAATGCAGTTCAAAATATTTTTGCAAGAAACTATGCTAAATCAGTTAATGCAAAATACAAAACTTCCAACAAAGCCAATAACATTAGTTGGATAGATCGTTGGAATCAAACACTAGCAAAGTATCCGACTGCACAACAAAATCAAATTCGGTCACGACTTAACGCAGCATTAAAAAAATTCTCTAAAAATCATCAAGGGATTAAAAGTTTCCAAGATAAAAAGTTTAGATTGTGTAAAGCATTAACAAAGAAACTTACTACAGTTTTAATCGATACTACCATTCAGCGTGAACTTGACCTCAATTGGGTAATTACTATCATTGAGACTTTCCGCCCGTATCAAGCACAACCTTTACAAATCTACAAACCGTTACCGCAGGATATGCCTGATGGATTTGATGGTGATCAAGAAGCGTGGTCCTGCTGGGAGGGGCAACATACTGGTATGGCACTGTATCTGATAGCCACACTAGCGTTTGGCCAAAAGCCAGACGAGATTGAAGTGCCCACTGTAGAATACGATTTCCAAGATCGTGTGGAATGCCGCAGAACTTTTATGGCAAATAATAGTAAAGATGGGAGAAAAATACTAGATTCAATTGATATTGTTTCACAAATGATTTACGCAGTGTACCTAGACGGTGCTGACGATCCAGAATGGGTAGAAGTCTATAATAAACAGCAGGAACTAGAAAAATATGATTTATTCATGACAGATGCAAAGTTCCTGGATCATACACAAGCTGGAGCTATTACTCGCCCTGGTGATTTGTGCAATGAGAAATATTCTGTAGAATTAGTACGTCAGTTCGCAGTTTATGCAAATGAAGTGTTAGCCACTAATCCTCGTGCTATTAATACTAAAGAACTTCCGATTATTATGGGATTCTTAAAAATGGCTGAAGGTTCTAACATGAATTACACTGATGATCAAGTTCGCAGCCTTGCATATACTTGCCTGGGTTTATTTGAAGCTGACTTTGACGAAGCTGGTTTCTTTTGGGAAAAAGTTGATATTTCATACACTCGTTGGCACGAGCGTTATCATGCCGACATTGATGAGTCTATGCGTCCAGGTGTTAAACTTAACAAGGACTGGGCACAAGGTGGTACGTTCTTTTATTGGTTACTTAAAGAACATTGGATTAACGAAGAAGGTGATCCTATGCCAATGCCTAAACTTAATATATCCACAGCGTTCCGTCCTGAGAAAAAGGATTTAACATGGTAATATTAACCGAACAACGTAAGTTAATGGAGAACTTTAAAGACGTTGAGCCCGCAAGGGTTCAACGTAACGGACAGGCTTATGTTGATACAGATGAGTTTATCCGTCCTGAGTTAGAACGTTACTTGGCAATGTATCGCGAACTCGATCAAATTAGTCAACGTGGTCGTTTAATACGTGATCAAATTGACGAGTTAATTCGTAGATATCATGATTATGTAATTGCTGGAAAAATTGTGTCTCATTACAGACAAGTTGGGTGTCGTGTTAAAAAAGGTAACGTATTTGAACATGTGATTCCTGCTCGCAGTATTCGTAATATGTTGATACAAGGAATCTGTACATTGGATCAAGCCCTCAATGCACCAACATGTTTAATTACGCCTAAAAAGAACAAGTTGTTGACTAAGCACAAGTTAACCAAGTCAACACCCAATGCTTGGTTTTTCTGGCAGAGATATAGTGTATTGGGCATTCAAATTGAGACGTATGACGGAACCGCGGTTAATCAAGCAACCTGGGATTTTGCAGAGCATTGCAAATATTTTAATATTGCATAATTAGCAACCTGGGCAATCTTATCAATTTAAGGTTGCCCAAAAAGATCCATTTTGCTATAATGTTTGTACGTTAACTAATAAGGAGTTTTAAATGTCTAAACTTTTTACTTTTGCAGGTACTTGTGTTGTTGAGGGTGCAACTGTTTACAAATTTGCTAACGATGCAAATCGTGCGGCAGTTTTAACTAAGTTGGGTGCAACAGATGTTAACATAATTGCATTACCGTTTGCAATGGGTAAAGAAGCTGCAGTTGACTATCTTGGTGCACAAGGCATCACAGCAGGCAAAATGCCCCGTGTTGCTAAAACAACAACTGTTGCTAAAGTAGCAAAGGTTGCTAAGACTGCAACTGTTGCTAAAGTAGCAAAACGTGTTGGCGACAAGCCGCGCAAAAATCAAAGCCCAGAGGATTTTGCTATTGCATGGTTTGCAGACAAAGAAGCTCGTGTTAATGCAAAATTTGGCTTCTAATAGATTGGCGGTCTGTGGCAGAAATGCTACAGACTTTAATTCGCTGTTTAACTATAATATGCTTTTACACGTTGACAAGGAGAATTTAAATGGCAGTAACTGAAAGTCGTACTGTAACACCCGAAGAAGCACGTAGTCGTATGTTACGCTGCTTCAAGCATAAGCGTCCTGTGTTCCTCTGGGGTCCTCCGGGTGTAGGCAAATCTGAAGTAGTAGCAGACATTGCTACTGAACTTGGTGGCTACATGATTGACTTGCGATTATCGCAAATGGAGCCAACTGACATTCGCGGCATCCCGTTCTTTAATAAGAACAATGAGAAGATGGATTGGGCACCACCTATTGACTTGCCCGACGACGAGCTCGCTGCACAATATCCTATTGTTGTGTTGTTGCTTGACGAGATGAACTCTGCTGCACCTGCAGTACAGGCAGCGGCGTATCAGTTAATTTTGAATCGACGCATTGGCAAATATAAATTGCCAGACAATGTTGTTATGGTTGCTGCAGGTAACCGTGACAGTGACAAAGGTGTTACGTTCCGTATGCCTAGTCCGTTGGCAAATCGTTTCTTGCACTTAGAAGTACGCCCTGACTTCCAATCCTGGCAGAACTGGGCTGTTAAAAACAAGATCCATTCGGATGTTGTTGGTTACTTGAGTTTTGCTAAGAGTGACATGTTTGACTTTGATCCACGTAGTAACAGTCGTTCGTTTGCTACACCGCGTACCTGGACTTTTGCAAGTGAATTCTGTAACGACAAGGATATGTCCGACGCAGAATTGACTGACTTGATTGCAGGCTGTGTTGGCGAAGGCACTGCTGTTAAGTTTATGGCGCATCGTAAACATGCTGCTAACTTGCCCAAGCCCGAAGATATTTTGGCAGGCAAGGTTAAAGAGTTGAAGACTAAAGAAGTTTCGGCAATGTATTCTTTGACTACAAGTATGTGTTATGAGTTGCAAGACTTTTACACCAAGAACGGCAAAGACAAGTTAGCCGAGTTCCACGGTATGGCGGATAACTTCTTGCGCTTTATGATGGATAACTTTACTACTGAGGTTACTGTTATGGGTGCCCGTGTTGCGTTAACTACATACAATCTGCCAATGGTTCCCGGCAAGATGCCTAGCTTTGATGAGTTCCATCAGCGTTTTGGTAAGTATGTTTTGGCTGCAGCTGGTTCTTCTAAGTAATTAAATCGCGTGTGAGGCAGGGGCAGGACTAGATCCGTAAGACCCTTTATATTATGAAATTTATTGTTCAATCATTAGACAAAAGACATACAGGACACGAACGATGGAAGTATCGTTTGTATATGTTACAGTATGTCTTATACAAATATAGCAACGATAGATTTCGAGATTATCACCAACTTCGAATTTGGATGACAGAACAATACGGTCCAAGTTGCGAACGAAACTACTACGACAATACTGCTAGGGCACATGGAGGAACCGAATCATTTAATCCTCCTTGGTGCTGGCACATAGATATCGAAAAAGAAGATTTGTACATCTACGTTAGAGATGACACAACATTAAGCAATATCCAATTGAAATGGCTTTGACAGTAAATCCATTTTGTTATATAATATGTTTATACATTAAGGAGGCGACATGGCAGATTCTACTGTAATTGATAAAGCAAAAGTTAAGACTGTAACAAACCCAAAGATTGACGCTGCGGCTCGCGAAAAACTTACTACTGCCCGTATTGGCTTGCTACTAAAGGCTCCGTTCTTTGGACAGTTGGCTACACGTATGACGCTTACTAATGCAGACGAATGGTGCGGAACCGCTGCTACAGACGGACGCAAATTCTATTACAATAGCGAGTTCGTTAACAACATGCCGCTTAAACAACTTGAGTTCTTAGTCGGACACGAGATTCTGCATGCGGTGTACGATCACATGGGCCGACGCGGAGATCGCTTGCCCCGCCTAAGTAACATTGCAGCTGACTATTGTGTTAATCAAGACTTAGTTGAACAACGCATTGGCGAAAAGATTAGTGTAGTTCCTATCTTGTTTGACAGCAAGTTTAAAGGGCAGAGCTACGAAGAAGTCTATGACTACTTGTACGAGAACGCAGACAAGATCAATATGGAGCAGTTGGAACAAATGATCTTGGACGAACACTTAGAAGATGATGGCAGTGATGGCGACGGCAACGAAAGCAAAGATGGCAAAGGTCGTCCTAAGTTAAGCAAAGAAGAAGCACAGGCTATCCGCGACGAGATTAAAGGTGCTGTAATTGCTGCGGCACAGGCTGCGGGTGCAGGTAACTTGCCCAGCGGCGTTAAGCGTTTACTCAAGGACATGACTGAACCAGTAATTGGCTGGAAGGAATTGTTACAACAACAGATTCAAAGTGTTGTTAAGAATGACTTTAGCTGGGCTAGACCGAGTCGCAGGGGCTGGCATATGGATGCTATCCTGCCTGGCTTGAAACCAGGTGAGATGATTGATGTATGTATTGCTATGGACCAATCGGGTAGTATTAGCGAGGAAGATAGCAAGGCGTTCTTGGGTGAGATTAAAGGTATTATGGAAGCCTTTGACGAGTACAAGATCACATTGTGGTGCTTTGATACAGAAATCTACAATGTGCAGACATATACATCCGACAACATTGATGATATTATGGAGTATGAGCCAATGGGCGGTGGTGGCACTGACTTTATGGCTAACTGGACATTCATGAAAGACAATGGCATTGAACCCAAGAAGTTTATTATGTTTACAGATGGTATGCCGTTTGGTGAGTGGGGCGAAGAACAGTATTGCGAAACTGTTTGGATCATTAAAGGCAATCCCGGATGTGAGCCACCTTGGGGTATTTGGGCACACTACGAGGAAGCAGCAAAAGGACGATAATGGACAATGATACAAAAATGGTTTGTATACTAATTGCAGCATTCTTTGTTGTGCCAATGATAGGGTTAGGTGTTAGTGAATGGCGCAAGCAAGATTGTCGTTTGGAGCTTGCTAAGTCGGGAAAAACTGTAGAGGAGATTAAAGAACTATGCAAATAAAACGAGCATGGCGATTTATTAAATGGTGTTTTAGTAGTATGGGATTAGCTGAATGGTACTTACTGTCTGGAAGTTTTTGTTTAGGCGCCGGACTAGCTGCAGTAGCACAAGGCGACAACGATTCTAAACAATTTTGGTTTGGTGCTGCTGCAGTTATAGCGATAATTGCTATGTTAACTTTTATGTTGCATAGTCTTAAAGAAGTCTGGAATCGTTTTAAAGAACACGACGAGCAAGCATTTAATATTCTTAAGGACAAGGATTTAAAGTGATAGTTGATTTGAACAATGAAGCAGTAGATGGCCTTGTTAAAAGTATCTTGATTCAAGACTACCGAGGACTAATCGAAGATACCGATCGATTAAACACGCTCGAAAATAAAGGAGCCCATCAACTAAAGGATATTGAGCACAACTTGCGTTATATCTCTGCGATGGAAACTCTATTAGAATATTATGTTGGTGTTCATTGGAAGGACGAAATGTGAAGCATATAGGTGTAGCTGTTGGCATGGATATGATTACTCGTATTGATCATGTTCGTGAACTAGCTGATCATTATGGATTTAAACTTGGCAAGGCACCATATAGTAACTTTGGCGATAATATAGATAGCATTGCTTTATATCCTAAGGACGAACGCCTACCAGTGTACAGTCGTGATGCTTGTTTGTTTACTGGCAACTTGTCTGAAGTTGAAACCTTTTTTGAAGGTATTCGATGGTCAAGGAATTACGACCAAATGATTGGTGCGATGTCGGTGCAACGTCGTGAGCAATACGAAGCAAAAGAGGTTGCAAGATTAGCCAAAATACTATATAATAAAGAACGTGCAGAAACTTTCACAACACTTAAAAAGGAATTCACTAATGGAACCCCTTAACTTTGATGATATTAAAGCCAGTAAAAAAGTAAAGAAGTTAATTGCTGAACTCCAATATCGTTTACTGCAAACAGAAGATGCACTTGAAGATATTACTCGTGCTGCAGAGATTGCCGAAGTAACCGGACAAGTTGAAATGATGAGTACCTTTGTTACACAGGCAAATGAGTTCCTTAACAATCGTATTGTTCGTCCGGATTCAAGTATTGCTGCAGACAATTATAAAATGACTATTGTTACAGATGATGATGTAACGGAGAACAATAAGAATGTTACGTAACGGAGAAGCTAATCCGTTAACAGTACACGGGCTTCGCGAATTAGAGCGTTGCCCGCCTCATTTTGTACAGGTTAAATTTGATATCCATACTAGCCGTAAACAAATCACCGATTGGATTTGGGAAAACTTTGAAGGTCGCTTTTGGTTTGGTGATTGGTTTGACGTTAACGAGCGCGGCCAATGTGCTATGACCACTTGTGCTGCGTTTGAAATACCCGGCGAAGCTAGTATGTTTAGTCTTATGCTAGACCAAATACAAGCTCACAAATAAATTTTCCAGTGTTCTTTACTCAGTTAAATAACTATAGTTATTTACGGAGAACACATGGAAGACCAAACTACAGAAACCCAAAATACAGAAGCACCCGCAGCACCAAGTCTGGCATTGTCCGATTTGGTTCTCTTATTAAATCTTGTTCGTGTAACTGCTGACCGTGGTGCTATCAAAGCCGACGAAATGAGTGCAGTTGGTGCAGTATACGAAAAGCTATTTAAATTCTTACAGGCTAGTGGAGCACTTACTCAGCCTCAGTCACAAGAAACACCAGCAGAATAATCAAGGAGAATTACTATGATCAAACACGTCGGTAAACACAACGACAAGAGATGCGTAATTGTATTTCGAAAAGTCCCAGAACTAGAACACATGGCATTAGTAGCATACAGCGATTTATTGCCAAGAATTATGCATGACGATCTTATGCGAGCTGTTGAAAGTCCACAAGGACAAGAAGCAACAGAAATCAATGAAGTTTTATTTAGAACTGTTTCCACAGATGGATCTAATTTACTTGAAAGTATGCATCGTAATGGTTTACTTAAAAAGGTTCCGACTAATCAAGTGTTAGTCACACCAACTACAACAAGTAGTGTACGACTAGACGAACTAAACGATATCCTTGACGAAATGGCCAAGGGTGCTGAAGCAATGGAACGTTTACAGAATCTTGATTCTAATCGTGGCCTTACAGGTAAGAAAAATAATACTGCCAAGAATCAACCACGTCGTGCAGAGATTAAAGAACTCGGCGAACGTAAAATGCGAGAAGCCCAAGGTAATACCAGCGCAGCCGACATGCTAACTGGTATGCTAAGTGATACTGATCTAGCCGCACAACGGTTAGAGCAGGCTCAAAAAATGGAAGCAAGTGCTCAACAATTGCTAGCCGAAGCAGCTCGTCTTAAAGAGGAAGCAGGCAGTTTAGATTCTAAGGTAAAAAATGTCGGAACAAAAACCAAAAAAACCACGACAAAAAAGCAAACGGCTTAATCTAACAAGTAAGGCTAAATGGGAAGCCATTTTAAAATCTGTAGAAAAAAATGAAATTCCTATTACCATGTTAGAAAGTATTAGCGTTAATCTTGCTGACGGTACTAATGTAAAAATTAACATCAGAGAACTACTCCATGAAGGAGTAGATCCTGATGATCTTGAGAAGGATATCAAATCAAAATTGAAATCCCTTGATCATATTATTAATGATGTTGATTTTTATATAAGTGTAAAAGCGGTTGCACAAATTGTACAACCAGCTACAGACGAACTTTTAAAAAACTTATGATTTGTACTATATTTGCCACAGACCAAATGGGAACATTTGGTAATCGTGGAACTCTACCCTGGCCCATGGATCCTGAAGATATGGCCTGGTTTAAAGAACACACACATAATCAAATTGTTATAATGGGACGCAAAACTTGGGATGATCCTAAGATGAAGAAACCATTACCCAATAGGATTAACTGTGTTATTAGTAGTAAACCAATTGTCGGATATCCTAGTGTTAGACGTTTACACGGTGATTATAAATTGCAAATTAAAGAATTGCAAACTCTATTCCCGGATAAAAAGATATTCATTCTAGGTGGTCCGGATCTTATCATGGACTGTAAAGATTTAATAGACTATGCTTATGTAACACATCGCAAAGGTGTAGCGCATAGCGACGTTAGAATTGATCTTCGAGCGTTTATGACTGGAATGCGAATAACAAGTAGTAGACCTAGCACGGATAAAATGTTAAACTTTAGTATCTACAAAAACATAGACATCTTTAGACCTTTATAAATGGAACAACAATATTTAAATGCATTGCGTGAAGTTTTAGAAACCGGAACACGCAGAGATGATCGCACGGGCATAGGTACCATTGCTAAATTTGGTATGCAACAACGCTACGATCTCGCTAAAGGATTTCCTGCTGTTACTACTAAGAAACTTGCATGGAAGGCCTGCGTAGGCGAACTACTTTGGTTTATTGAAGGTAGTGGTAGTGAACGTAGGCTAGCAGAACTAACACACGGTACAGCAGAAGGTAAAGCGACTATCTGGACTCCTAATGCACTTGCCCCTTATTGGAAGCCTAAAGCTAAGTTCGAAGGTGATCTTGGTCGTGTATATGGTGTACAGTGGCGTCATTGGCGCACAATTAAGCCACGTGAACCTAATGCTACATTTAAAGATAGCTTTGGATCTACTTATCGTAGAATAGGTAGTGAAGTAGAAGTACGGGAAGTTGATCAATTAACACAATTGATTGAGGGTATCAAAGCAGACCCATACGGAAGACGTCATATACTAACAGCATGGAATCCCGGCGAGTTGGATCAAATGGCACTACCTCCGTGTCATTGCTTTGCACAGTTTTATGTAGCCGATGATCGGCTGTCGTGCCAAATGTACCAGCGTTCTTGCGATATGTTTCTAGGTGTACCTTTTAACATCGCAAGCTATAGTTTGCTAACACACATGATTGCTCATGTGTGTGGCCTTCAGGTAGGCGAGTTTGTTCATGTACTCGGCGATGCTCATATATATTTGGATCATAAAGAACAGGTAAATGAACAGCTAAAGCGTGAACCCTTGCCTGCTCCACGACTATGGCTCAATCCTGAGATTACTAATATTACTAAGTTTACTATGGCAGATATTAGATTAGACAATTATCAATCGCACGACGCTATTAAGGCTCAGATGGCTGTATGATACTACATTCATTTACCATGGGCGATTGTGAAGATCCGTATTTGTACGCAGCATTTCCTATTAGCGAATGGCAAAATACCGAACACGGTAAATGGATTATGGAAAATACACTAGAGGAACCACGGTTCACTATTGATCCAGATCCAAACTCAATGGGTTATCGTGTTACAATTATGGGAAAACTTAATCCTGAAGCAGAAACTTATTTTACACTAAAATATAAATGAAAATATTTGTTACCGGTGCAGCTGGATTTATTGGGCATAATGTTGTTCGCTTCTTAGAAAAACAAGGTCACGAGATCTTTGGATTGGACAATAGAACTAATTATGGATTTATTCCTAAAGACGAATTAGAATATTTGTTTAAAGAACGCACTAAAAGAGTACATACATTTCCGATGGTTGGAGATATACGCAACAGCGACGAAATAAAACAGCGTATAGGTATCTTTGGTATTAAAACTATTGTGCATCTTGCTAGCTTCCCAAGACAGAAAGTTGTAGAGCAAGATCCTGTGTTAGCCAGTGAAGTTATGTCCACTGGACTAATTAATTTACTTGAAGCTGCACGTACACATAAGATAAAACGTTTTGTGTATATTAGTAGTAGTATGGTATATGGTGACTTTGAAAACGATGTTAACGAGGATTCTCCTTGTAATCCAATTGGGCAATACGGTATTATGAAATATATGGGTGAGCAATTAGTCAAAGACTATGCTCGTAAATATGGATTTGAGTACGTTATTATTCGTCCTAGTGCTGTATACGGTGAATACGATGTAGAGGATCGTGTAGTAAGTAAGTTTATGCTAGGTGCTATGCGTGGTGATACTTTAAAAGTTAAAGGTGCCGGAGAAGTATTAGACTTTACTTACGTAGAAGATGCTGCTATGGGTATTGCTCAGGCAACTACAAGCCCAACAGCAGCAAATAAAATTTATAATATTACTCGCAGCGATAAGAAATTAACTACGTTATTAGAAGCAGCAGAGATAGCAGTAGCAATAGCCGGAAAAGGTAATATTGAAGTACAAGATAGAGATTTAAGTTTTCCTAAACGTGGAAGACTAAACATTGAGCGAGCAATAAAAGACTTTGGCTACAATCCACAGGTTAATGTAGAAGAAGGTTTTCGTCGATACTATGATTGGTTTCAGAGATCGTATTACTGGCAACAAAAAATAGGATAATATATGCATAAATTGTCGTACGATTGGTGGTTAGATATGTCAGACATGGAGTTCTTTGCTTGGTATGAGGATATCTTTACCAACGAAGAACTAGATATAATAGAAAAATTAGTTTCTGATGATGATCTTTATGTTGGGGAAATATCAGGCTCAACTGAAGATACCTCTATTAGAGATAGTAAAATTAAGTTTATAGAATCTAATATTGAATCCAATAAATGGATATTTGAAAGATTTACCGGATTAATTAATAATGCCAACGAACGATTCTTCAAGTTTGATTTAAGTCGATTAGAGTCATTACAATATACAGTATACAACGAAGGACAATTTTATCGGGATCATATGGATCTTGGATACAAAAATCCAAATAATGCTGTTCGTAAATTAAGCTTTACTATGCAATTATCTGATCCTGCAGATTACGATGGCGGTGAACTACTTATTAAACACGGCGCCGAGCCAGAGGTTGCACGTAAAAATCGTGGTGCTATTACATTTTTTCCATCATATGTTATGCATGAGGTAACTCCTGTTACAAGAGGTGTACGCAAAAGCATTGTTGGATGGGTAACCGGTCCGCACTGGCGATGAATGTAATTCCTTTCTTTGGTGTTGCTAGACAATATGCAAACCTGCGAGAGGAAATACTTGATGTAACCGATCGTGTGTACTCTACAGGAAAGGTGTTAGATGGTGCACACACCAGAGAGTTCGAAGCACAAATAGCAAGACGATGCCATAGAGGCTATGCATTATCAGTCAACTCCGGTACACAAGCACTTATCTTTGCACAAATGGCCACAATGGATCGGCCGCCATATTCTATATTAATTCCCACAGTTAGTTTTGTAGCCACTATTAATAGTGTGCTTATGAATAATCACACTCCGGTATTCTGCGACGTTGATTATAAAGGATTACTAGATCTTGATTCGTATGCATATAAATTAGATCAAAGTGTTGGTGCAGTTATGTATGTAAATCTATTTGGTAATTGCCTTGACTGGGATAGATTTCAAATGCATACTAAATTTTTTAATGATGATTTAGTTATAATTGAAGATGCTGCACAAAGCTTTGGTGCTAGTTATAAAGGTATACCCAGCGGCAAGATGGGCGATGTTAGTGTATTAAGTTTTGATCCAACTAAAAACTTAAACAACTATGGGTCAGGAGGCATGATACTAACCGACGACTTTCAGATATACGAAACCGTTCGTGGGCTTAGGGATAATGGTAAAATTATTCACGACACTCCGGGTACTAATAGTAAAATGAGTGAAGCTGACTGTGCCCAAATGTTAGTTAAACTTCAACATTTTGATTCGTGGCAGCGCCGTAGATCAGAAATAGCCAACTACTATATAGAAGAACTATATCAATATGTAGACATTCTTACTTCTAACGAAGGAGTAGAACACGCATGGCATAAGTTTGTTATTAGAACTGACCACAGATCTGCATTAATGAGTCATTTA
>JAULBY010033560.1:0-41239 GCA_032358315.1 Ophiocytium majus
CCAGGTACTCCCGTGGCTGGGGCAGAAAGCCAGGCCGAAGCCTGTGTGGTGATTTATCCACTTGGTCAGAACCAGTGCACATGGCCCACACCCTACACGCGCCGGTGAGTACCCTTAAAAGCCGGCTAGGGATGCTTCTGAGTAATACAACAGCAAAGGCTTACCTGTCGGTGGCGCCAGGAGGTGGGCGCGGGTGCGACAAGGCCGACAAACGCTTACCGCTCAACTCCAGCTCCAAGCAAGCACGACAGGACCATTTGTCTGATGTTGTTGCACTTCCGGAAGTAAATGCTACAGTAGTTTTATTTATCTGCACTTGTGGGCGCACAAGAGCCCATGTCATGCAAGCCAGCACGGCCACTGGGTGCCAAGGCAAATGGATGGCAAAGTATGTGTACGAACAAAGAAAGGGTAAGCGGGTGCCAGCAGGCTACCTAGGACTCGACCTGCCAGGGCAGGTCACCCGCCAGGGTGCCAAGCAACTACTATATATATATAATATTAGTAGTAGTACTGTACTACTTTTACTAAACTCCGCTTAGGGCGCGCAAAGCCCTTTGCACACGGTGGGCGTGACCAGAAAAAGGGATCAGACAGGTGCAGCGAAAGAGCTGGCAATGCTCAGGATTGCGTACACTAAAGGAGGTCTGGCATGTTAACATGTTGCCAGAGCACTACTCTAATGAATTAGTAGTACTACTACATATGCTTCGAAGTACATATGTATGACATTGTATGTATAGTGTACTACTGATGTACCGGGTATCTTTCAATGTTTAAAAATTTTAGACCAGTGCTATGCACACGCGGCAGCTCCAGTGCCGTGCTGCACGCATGCCTGACAAGCCGCGGCCAGCCTCTCCACACACTGTACAACGCTGTGCCTGCTGCTACTGTCAAAGTTTGCACGTCAGGTCTGTAATCTGCTTTGATAGTTCATCAGCCTTCCAAAAGCACGTGCATCCATGAAGTACAACTACTTCTGAAGTACTTGGCTAGTGGCAGCAGGCAGCACGATACTTGCGCTCAACGCGCAGCCAGCAACAGGAGCTGACCGCCGGTGCTCACCAGCGCCCCCCCGATCGGAAGGCAAGCCGCTGATGCCTCCCCCCCCCCCCCACCCCACCAACCCACCGCACGCCTCTGGTCAGCATCCTGCAGCGCAGCGGCGCGGCCCGGAGCGACACAGTGCACAAGAGGACCTGGTGGGAACTTCCACCGTGCGAGGCTGCCAGCCAGCAGGTAGGGGCGCGGGCCACAAGTGCCTTCTAGGCGCTAGCTTTGCGCGGGCACTACTGATAGCAAGCGCTCAGCACCGAAGCATGCTCACTGACCTGGCAGGTTGGTGAATGCGGAGCCGGGCGCAGGCAAGCGGACATCACAGGCCTTGAAGGGCTGCGCGGCGTAAAGGCATGCGAGTGCGCGCGCGCCTGGCATCCATCCATTGGAGTCCAAGCTGCTGCGGGTGATGCGTGCACGGGGGGTGGGTGAGTCACGAGAGTGGCGCTATGAGCACCACGCGTGGGGAAAGCGGCACTGGACGGTGGCGGCTGCGCCGGTGCAGCTAGGCTCCGCGCGCCAGCAGCAGCCGCGCAGCAGCCCTCCCGCGCCCTGGTTGCGTGTGTGCACGTGCACACGTGTTCTCGCGTAAACTGCGGAACGTTACAGCCTGTTCGTGACATCGGAGGAAACATTCCGCCGCCGCGTCTGCAGATGGTGTACGGTGCAAGCATGGTGTGTTGTGTGCCAGCGGTGCGCTGCCCGCCATGGCGGCACCAAGCAGGGGCGATGGCTGACGTGCATACATGGTGGCTTCAGCTGTGCTCACTCCCAGTGCCCGCCAATCATTTCCTCATCTACAGGACAGAGGGTGACATCACCATGAAATGCAAAGGGACACAAAGAAAGGAGACGCAGACCAGATCGCAGAGCAACCAAGCGAAGAAGCACATCACAACCGAGACAGCGGCCTGCTGACGACTGGCGAGCAGATATGGCGCCTCTGTCGACGGAGGCGGCGGAGACGGGGACCAAGGTCGCCCCCGCGTACACCGTGGCGTCCGACCTCACCCTGGGCGACGATGCCGATCTGGGAAAGCTGCCCGCCAGCGTGCTGCGGCGGAGGCAGGATTTCGTGGACTCCAAGAAAGACAACGACGAGGAAGAGATCGCCAAGTCGGGGGTGTACAAGACGGTGAGGCGCTTTCGCCCCGCGGCCACTGCCGCTGGTGGGCGTGCAGTAGCCCCCCCCCCGTTTGTTGGCGTGTGTGGGTGTGTGTGCACACACACACACTCGCACACAACGGTCTCCATTTCGGGTGTGCGCCATGCGGGCGCTCGACCGGGAGACAAAGAGCAGCAAGGCCGGAGTGGCCAAGTGCCGGGCGAGTGTGCCTGGAACCGGAGTTGTGCGGGGAGACCACGTCGTCGCATCATCATTGTGTTGCTGCTGCAGCGCCCGTCTTACGCTCTTTTCAAATGTTGCGGCATATCCGCTCTCTCTCCGTGTGGGGCCAGCACATATTCCGCTTAGCCACCTGGTGCGTGTGTGTCCGTGCGCACTCCCCCTGCTCCCGCGCACGCGCGCAGGCCTTCTTCCTGGTGCACACCATGATCGGCAGCGGCATCCTGTCCCAGCCTGCGGTAAGCGGGGGGCAAAAGCGACCGTCTCACTGTGTCGGACTGCTGATGATGTCGGAGTGCGGAGATCAAAGTATTCTTCCGCCAGCGGCGGCAACGACACTTGCTGCTCGGCTGGAGATCGCAGCAGCTGCATCCACCCTGCCGCTGGAGAGCGCCCGGCCCCGCCTACGCGGCGGCATTGTGAAGCACGGCACACCCTTTTGTGTATCCTCACTTCTCAACGCTGTGGTTGCTCTTAAAAAAAGAACGGCAGTGGCATGTTGAAGTGCTGTGTGCTCAGCAGGAACACACCGCACGACAGTGGTTTACATAACACACCTACTTACGAAGTGTAGATAGTTCTAAATCCAAACTTTGAAGTATACTACATAAATATAGCCAGCCCGCAGCCAGCAGCAGGAGCAACCGCGAGCCAGCTTTTTTGGGGGGAGTTTTTTGCTGCCCATGGTACTACAGTACAGTGTTTTTTGTTGGATGGCAGCCGCACAGGTGTTTGGCGGAGGCGGGCATCCGCGGCGTCACGTTTTCTGTACGTCGCGGCCCCCACCCTCATGTGCCTAGGCAGTTTTCGGAGCAGCTTCTTGCGTATTGTTAGATCTTTTTTACCTTTGTTGGGCCACCTAGCGGAGCTTTTCTTGGCAACCCCACCGCGTGCGGCTTCCGAAGGTGCTTGCAGTTGCCGGCATTGGCGGCGCCACATTCCTGCGCCGTGAATGGCCCTCACCTTATGTGGTTAGGCAGTCTTCTGGGCAGTTCATAACACATTGCTGGCGACTTTTGGACCAGTTTACGGAGCATTTTTTGGGGTGCAAAACCATCCTTTTTTTGCTGGTGGAGCCGGCATTGGTGGCGCCACGCTTCTGTACACCATATGGCCCTCACCCTCACGGAAATCGGCAGGTTTCCGGGCAGCTTCAAACAGCTTTTTTTGTGGAATCCGGGGCCAGTTTTTGGGCCAGTTCACGGCGCCTTTTTTTCTTGCACAACTCCACCCGCGGCGCTATTTTTGCAGGTGTTTGCGGAGGCCAGCATCGGCGGCACCACGTTTCTGTACGTTATGGCCCTCACCTCATGTGGCTATGCAATTTTCTGGGCAGCTCATAACATATTGCTGACGAGTTTGTGGGCCAGTTTACGAAGCTTTTTTTCTGGTGCAAAAATAATTTTTTTGCAGGTGTTTGCGGAGGCCGGCATCGGCGGCGCCACGTTTCTGTACGTTACGGCCCTCACACTCATGTGGCTGGGCGGTGTGCTGCTCATCAAGGCTGGAGTGGTTCTGAAGCTGATCGGCGCCAAGTTGGACTACAACGCCGTCGGCACCATCACGCATGGTGCGTACACTTGAAGTTACACTTGAAGTTTGCACTACCAAAACGCCACACCATTGTGTGGGCATCACGCACGGTGCGTACACTTAAAGTTACACTTGAAGTTTGCACTACCGAAATGCCTACAGCGTTGTGGGCAGCATCACGCACAGTGTGTACGCTCAAGGTTGCACTTGCAGTTACACTTGAAGTACATTTGACATGGAGTTTATATCAAACGTACTCCTGTGGCTCGGCGTGCGTGCTGCTGCTCAAGTCGGACGTGGTTTTGAAGCTAAATCGTGATATTGGCGCCAAGCTGGGCTACAATGCCGTCGGCGCCATCACGCATGGTGCGTACACTTGAAGTTTTACTTGGAAGTTTTCAGCATGGACACGCCTACAGCGCCGTGGGCAGCACCACGTGCATTGCGCACACTCAAAGTTGCACTTGGGCTCTTACTTGTAGTTTGACTCTGAAGTTTATGTCAAATGTGTTCCTGCGGCTGGGCCGGGGTGCTGCTTATCAAGTCGGAAATGGCTCTGCAGCTCATCGCCAAGCTTGACTACAATGCCGTGGGCACCACCAGGAATGGTGCGTACACTTGCTTGAAGTTTGACTTGAAGTTTGTTTATGATACTTCTGCTGGTATTGTCATGTGCGGGTAGGTGAGCTCACAACGGCACACAGGCAGCATTGCGCCTGCATTTGATTTTGAATTTTAACTTGAAGCTTTAACGTAAAGTTTATAATCATGAACATAGTCGATGTGGCTCATCAAGGCGAGGGTGACTCCTTGAGCTCATCGGCGCCAAGCTCGACTGCCACACCGTGGGCACCATCACGCACGGTGCGTACGCTTGAAGTTACACTTGAAGGTACACTTGAAGGTACACTTGAAGTTTGACTTGTTGAAGTTGGTCATGAGACGTGGACTCATGTGCGCCCCAGCATCAAAAACCAAAATACGAGTGGCCTAGTTGGGTGTGTGTGGTGCTGAGCAGTGAGACGTGCCTGCACGCATCTAGGGTGCCGCCGGGACAGTAAGTTGAAGCTGCTGTTGAAGTTAAACATCCGGCGCCGGGTGCGGCTGGGAGAGTGGAGGGCCAGTCCTCAATGGCTGGCTCCGATATGCCGCGGTGTGGCACCACTTGAAGTCTGTGTTATGGTTGACCATGATGATGCTGCTCAAATTCACTTCAACTTGCGCTTGAATTTTGACTTCAACTTTGCATGCGTGAGCCCGCAGGCAAGGGCATGGGCATGTTCGGCGATGTGAACACGATGCTGCCTACTGCACTTCAAATTGCACTTGAAGTGTGAGTTGAGGCTTGCGTGTGTGCGTGTGCACAGGCAAGGGCATGGGCCCGTTCTGCGATGTCAACATGATGCTCCATACTGCACTTCAAGTTGCACTTGAAGTTTGACTTGAGGTTTGCGTGTGTGCGCGTGCGCAGGCACGGGGCATAAGCATGTTCTGCGATGTGGTGAAAAATGATGCTCCTCAACTCCACTTCAACTTGCACTTGAAGTTCGACTTGAACTTCGTGTGTACTTGTGTGTGCCTGCAGGCAAGGGCATGGGCGCGTTCTGCGATATGAACATGAACTGCGTTGCAACTTCCACTTGAAGTTTGTTGACTTGAAGTTTGCACGCGCGCGCATGTGTGTGTGCCTGCAGGCAAGGGCATGGGCATATTCTGCGACGTGAACATGATGCTCCTCAACTTCAGCGCGGTCCTGTCGTACGTGCTGCTCATCAGCTCCATGAGCTCAGACCTTCTGCAGGACTGGGCAGACACTGATGCCTGGTGGACGCAGGTGTGTGTGTGTGCGGAATACCTACTTGGCAGTACATGCTGTACTTTTGAAGTACACGTAGTGTACAAGTTCGCAATAGTAGACACGTTAGCTCTTCATATAGGTATGGACAACTTCAAGTGCAACTTCCACTTCAACTTCAGTGCCCCCCTCCACCTTGCCCCCCGCGCTCAACCCCCCCCGCCCCCCCCGGTGTGTGCTGTGCTGAGCAGCAATACATCACGTGCTCCGTGTTGGAATATTGGCAGGCCCTTATACTATGCTCCGAGTCAATGATGCATTGCTCATGTACTTATGGGCCTGTGGCTAGGGTACTGCGCAGTAGTAAGATATTGGCAGGCACTTATACTCCCCTGCCCCCCCGCCACGCCCCCTCCCCCCCCCTGATGGAACATCCTCCTACGCCAGTGTCACACTCCCCTCCCCCCTCCCCCGGGTGTGTGTTGTGCTGAGCAGCAATGCATCACGTGCTTGTTGATTTATTATAAATAAGTACTTCATATATATAGGTATGGTCAACTTCAAGTGCAACTTCAACTTCAGCACATTTACTCATCAGCTCCATGAGCTCTGACCTGCTGCAGGACTGCGTCAACACAAAGGAAACTCCCCGTTGCCTCCCCCCCCCCCCTGGCCTTGTGCTCATCCCCCCGTTTGTGTTGTGCTGAGCAGCAATACATCACGTGCATAGTATGCAGGTATGCAATAGTACACACATACTGTATGCATATATCAGTACAGCCAACTTTAAGTGCAGGACTTCGCCATCGCAAACCGGAACGCCCGTCCCTTCCCCCCGCCTGACACCCCCCCCCCCCCCCCCCCCCCCCCCCCCCCCCCCCCCCCCGTGGTGTGTGTCGTGTTGTGCTGAGCAGCAATACATCACGTGCCCGGTCATGTGCTTTGTGCTAATCTTCCCCCCGGTTCTGGTGAAGCACATGACGGAGGTCTACTGGCTGGCGTACGTGGGCCTGACATCCGTGGCTATCATCGTGGCCATGGTCATCAGGTTTGCCATTGTGGTGAGTTGAAGTTTCAGTTGACGTTGAAACTGAAGTTGAGTTAGGCACTGGTCCCAGTGCAGCGGCGGTCCACATGCAATGCATGGAGGATGTGCTGGCTGGCGTACGTGGGCCTCACCTCCGTCGCCATCATTGTCGTCATAGTCATCAGGTTAAAAATGTAATTACCATCGTGGTGGGTGGAAGTTTCATTTAAAATTGTTGAACTTGAGGTTGGAACCGCATGACGGAGGCCTCCTGGCTGGCATATATGTAAGCCTGACCTCCGTGGCCATCATTGTGGTCATGATCATCAGGTTTGTGACCGTGGTGAGTTGAAGTTACAGTTGAACTAGAATTTACAGTTTGAAGTACTGTTCTCAGTGCACAGCTGTCACATGCAAGGCATGGAATTACTGACTGGCACAACCTCCGTTACCATCATCGTGGTCATGGTCGACAGGTTCGCCGTGCTGCTGAGTTGAAGTTACAGTTGAAGTGTAAATTGAAGTTGAGTTTGCTCTGTTCACATTTGTGCAGGCGCCTCCTGCGGAGGCGTAAAAAGCGGAGCTACTGTACTGGAACGTATAATATGCATGGTATGTGTACTGTTATCAAACTCCGCTTAGGGCGCGAAAAGCCCTGTCCATACATGGCGCTGCTCGTGTGACCGTAAAAAGCGTGATCAAACATGCTGTTGTCAATTTGATAAGACGGCACTGCGTACATATGTATGGTGCATGTACACGCATATCGAATACTACTAGTAGTACTTCTGATGTACATAAATGTGGCGTGTGTACACATGTACTTCTACTAGTATCGCCCATGTACATACACGTGATGTACTTGCACAAGTGACGACACTGATACGGTATGTGCACATTTGCAGGGCCCTCCTGATGAGGTCAACAACGTGGACCTGCTGGTGGCATATATACATCCTACAGTGTAGAAGTATGTATAGGAAACTTGAAGTACATCATGACAGTGATATGGTTTTCATGTGCGCATTTTCCAGGCCCACCTGATGAGGTCAAGAACGATGAGCTGCTGTGGTGGGATGTACATACACATACTTCAAGTGTATATACATGATGCATGTACATACATATTATACACTTGGACTATATGATGACAGTGATATGGATTTCATGTGCGCATGTTGCAGGGCCCTCCTGATGAGGTCAAGGACGATGAGCTGCTGTGGTGGGACTGGGAGCAGCTCTTCAAGAAGTCTGGCAGCGTCATCTTCAGCCTCATGTTTGGCTGCGCGGTGAGTGGAGACCACATACCTCAACTTGAAGTAAACTTGAAGTAAGAAAATCAACTTGAAGTAAAAGTTAAAGTAAAAACCTCAAATTGAAGTGAACGTTGAAGTACAAGAAGTCTGGCACCTGCTGCTGTGGTGGACTGGGAGCAGCTCTTCAAGAAGTCCGGGCAGCGTCATCTTCAGTCTCATGTTTGGCTGCACGGTGAGTGAGGGGCCACAAACCTCAACTTGAAGTACAAGTTGACGTACAAGAAGGAATTTAGAAGCAGCATCATCGTCAGTGTCATGTTGGGCTGTGCGGTGAGTGAGGGGACCACAAACCTGGACTTGAAGTTGAAGATGAAGTACAAGACCACGTTTGAAGTGTCAGGTTTGTTTCGTGTTGGCTGCCCGGTGAGGGGACCACAAACCTCAACTTGAAGTACAAGTTGAAGTACAAGAAGTCCGGCGGCATCATCTTCAAAAGTCTCATGTTCGGCTGCGTGCTGAGTGGGGATCCACAAACCTCAACTTGTTATTTGAACCTTGTATTTGTACTTGGAGGAATCATTGTACATACATCGACTTGGAGTACAGGTTGAAGTACATGTTGAAGTCCATGAATAGAAGCATTGAGCAGCTCTTCAGCAAGTCCGGCACCATCATCGTGCGTCTCGTGTGTGGCTGCGCGGCGAGTGGCACAAGCTGTAAGTGTGTGCTAACCCTAACCCTCACACCTCAACTTGAACTACGATTTGGAGTCCATGAGCAGCAACTCAGCAGCTGGTTCACAAGCCTGACCGCGTCACATTCAGTCTCATGTGTGTGTGCGCGATGTAAGGGGACCACAAACCTCAACTTCAAGTAAAAACCGGAGTACACCAAGTCTGGCTGAATCATCATGTTCGGTCTCTTGTTTGACTGCGCGGTGTAAGGGGATCACAGACTTCAGCGTGAAGTACAAGTCCAAGTTCATGTTTAGGCGTTGAAAGGACACTGAAGATAGGTTGATTATACTTGGCAAGTATGTGTTCATCTCTGGCTACGGTGGCGGCTGCTACTGACACCAAACCAAACTCGTATTTGGACCGCCAGGCAGGCACCATGCTGCAGAGCCCAGTGGCTGCTGAGCACCGCCATGCTGCTGTGCTCAGCTGAGCACACTGTGCTGCTGCTGAGCACACTACGCTGCTGCTGAGCACACTACGCTGCTGCCGAGCACACTGTGCTGCACGGGCGCACTTTATAGTGTTCCATTCTCCATGCTACAGCATACAGGAAGTGTGTTTTTACACCACATAATACCGCGCTGTGTACAACATAGCGTGTTATACGCTAGACCCCCCCTGGACAGGTGTTCAGCTATCTTGAAGTTGCAGTTGAAGTTACACATGCCACTTGCCGAGTCATGCGTACTGCACTGCGTGCATGCTTTGTACTGCAAGTAATAGTGCACTTCAAACTACGTGCAAGGCTACCCCCCACACACCAGGTGGACAAATCACCCCATAGGCTTCGGCCTGGCATTTTGCCCCAGCCATGGCAGTATCTGGGCTGAGCGGCCTGTTAGGCTTCTTTCACATCTTGTAGGCAGAGTACCGGACTATACTTCTGAAGTACCTACTTAAAACACACAGGCCCCCACCTAATGTGTGCATGCTTTTTAGTGAAGTGACTGAAATTGTGTACTTGTGACTATGTGCAACGCTACTTCACACAAAACATAGGCAGAGTATCGTGGTATAAGTATATGACACGCCCCCCCACCCAAGACCTCCCCGGGGGTGTGGACGGGCGGTGTCTGGCTGCAACACCGGAGGTTACCTGCAATGTAATTCTAAAGTATGTACTTCGAAGCTTTTCTTTTAGGAGCTGGGTGGGGGTGGGAGCAGGTCGCCTGGGACATGGCGTTGTAATCCGTTGAAGTAGTTCTCCGGCAATATGCCATGCTTTCTCTAGAGTACGTAGTGCTGGGCATTGTCAGCTTGTTAGCGAGCAACAACATGTCTGATCACCCTTTTTCTGGTCACACGCGCACCGTGTGCAAAGGGTTTTCCGCGCCCTAAGCGGAGCTTGATAAAAATATTTCTACATATAGGGTAACACCCCCCCCCGAATGAACATCCCGTGCTAGCGACGGCATACGATCGGCCACACAACTGGGGGATCTTAATTTATAGTAACTATATTATTATTATATTAGAGTAGTCTTATACAGAAGTGCTTCGACACTGGCCGGCGCTTGCAGGTGTGAGGGCTGTCTAACCAAGCGGGCAAGTCGCCCCACGGGCTTCCGAATTGGCCGGCATTTTGCCCCAGCCACGGCAGTATCTGGGATTCGCCACCCTAGGTTTCCCTCACTTGCGCCCTCCCCCCCCCCCTGCCCCCCCCCTCCCCCCCCAGGCTCTGCACTCATACGCTGGACTGATGCCACGCACTGTGCCCACGTGGATGAAGTCCACTGGCATGGCTCTCGTCAGCGGCGGGGTGCTGTGCTACCTCACGGGCATCCTGGGGTACTGGACGTTCAGGTCAGCAGTTGCGCACTGTCACAAAGTAACTGTAACTGGGGCGCTCGTCTTATACGCGGGGTGCTGTGTTATGTTACATGACGGGAATACTGGGGTGCTGCAGATTCAGGTCAGAAGTTGAGCACAAAGAAACTGTAACTGTGGGTTCTTCATTACCGACGGGGTGCTGTGCTACCTCCCGGGATCCTGGGGTAGTGGGGGGCATGCAGATCAGTGCTTTCGCACTGAAGTGTCGTTACAGTGTAACTGCTGCTCTTACCTCTTCATCCTGGGGTTCGGACGTTCAGGTCGGCAGCTGCGCTCTGAAATGCCGTGAAGGTGTAACTGTAACTGTTGCTTCTAGCCTCCCGGCACCATGGCGCTTCATGCACCCCTGGTCGGAAGTGATAGTCGCATGTGCTGCCACCACAACAGCGCGGCAAGAGTGTGCTCTCACAAGGGGACGCAGCCGTCACATGCACACAGTTACTACAATTGTAAGTGCCAAAGTTTCAGCTGACCACACACCCCGTTTGCAAAAACAAAATGTGTTCACGCACGTCTTGCACTGATGTCAACATCTATCTACTGGACCTTGACAGTCACACTGTAACTGGCTCTGGCATTCAGCTTGATGGCCCACACGCCTTTTGTTAAAAACCGGCGGTGTGCGCAGGTCTCACTGACAGACTGATAGCAACATCTGTCTACTGTAACGAGACAGTCACGCTGTAACTGGCAGACACCCAGCTGACCACCCACCCATATCTTTGTACTGCAACTAGGCAGTTATTATAATAGTGTAACTGGCAGACATGCAGCTGACCACCCACCCGCTTTTGTTGAAATTATGCGGCGTGCGCAGGTCTCACACCGATGTCAAACATCTGCACTCGACAGTTACAGTGTAACTGGCAGACATTCAGCTGACCACCCACCCGTTCTGTTGCAACCATGTGGTGTGCGCAGGTCTCAGACTGACGGCAACATCATCTTCAACTTCTACGGCTGGTACAAGACCTTTTCGCAGGTTCTGCTGGTGAGTGCGCGTCGGTGCCAATGCCACCAAAGGCACTACTTCCATTGGAAGTATGATACTACATAGTATAGTACTGTACTAAACAAGCATGATATATTGACTACTTCTATACGTGGTACAATGTAACGAACGCAGGCTTTGCTGGCGAGTGCGCATGAGCAGATCGGTGCCACTGCCATCAAGGCAACACTTCCAGATAATAATATAAGTGCTTCAAAGTACGACTTCATAACACTTGCATACACGGGCATTATGACAATCACCGCGCAATCCAGACCCCTGCCCCAAAAATCCAGGCAGAGCAACTTGTGCAGCTCGTCCGTAGTGAGTCCCCCTGGTGGCCTGTCTAAAAAAATCCAGCGTCTCCTGGTTGACTTCTTGTGTGGAGTTGGACATCATGCTCAGCAGTGTGTATTAGGACAGAGAGACATGGTTATGTTGAACTTTGTGTATCAGTGCAGAGGCACAACGTCATACGCGCACCGGTAAAAAGTACGAGTAGCCTAACCGGGCGGGTAGGGTGGGCTCGGCAGTGAGACGTGCGCTTGTGTGCGGCAAGGGAGGGCACAGCTGCCGTTGTTGAAGTTTCAAGGGAGGGCTCAGTGCCGTTGTTGAAGTTTCAAAAAATTGGTTCAGTATTTGGCCCAGCCTGTGTGCGCGTGCAGCCACGCGGGGCGCGTGCGGGTGCAGACCCAACATTGAAGTTATTGTTGAAGTTGCTGCTGTCTTGGAGTTGTGCTACCCCTGCGCAGATTGTGCACCTGGCCTTCTACACGCCACTCTGTTGAAGTTATTGTTGAATTTGGTGCTGACTTGACGTTGTGCCGCCGCCGCCCCTGCGCAGATTGTGCACCTGGCCTTCTACACGCCGCTCGAGTTCGTGATCATGAGGCACAGCATTGTGCAGGTGAGCGCGTGCGCTACTTCAAGTACTTCAAGTTTGTCTATTAGTCAGAGACGAGGGGCATGTGCGCACCAGCTATACTACCGAGATGGAGGACGGGGTCAGTTGCACGTATTTGAAGTGGGTGCACCAGTACTTGGAGCAGTTCGTTCTCTGGCGCCATTTCGCGTGTGCAAAGGCCCCAACGGCGTGCATCGTATGTGTAGTGATGGGTCACGTCGTGTGACTGCACTATACATACACCGTGAAACGTCTGTTCATAAGGCGTATAGTATTGCTACAAAAGTATTTTACAGCAAACAAGCCATTTAATGCGCTTTGGGACGTATACATCCGGTTTTATGTTCAATGGACCGGTATATAAAATACTTCAGAAGTAAGCTACAGACACGCTGCCCGTTCACGGCATATGTGCCTGCATTCACCCGCGCCTGCCCCTTGATATACACGGCAACGATAAAAAGCTGCAGTGCCGTGAGCTACAGGGACGGTCACCCTTCAACCCAAAGCAGACGCACTTTAGAATTTGGTTCCAACTCTGATTCTGACTCCCCCCCCCACCCTACTCGAAGCTGGCAGGCAAGGAGCCCTCAGAGCTGTCCAAGCTCACCATTGTGTAGTTGCTGCTACGACTCTTGACTCACACTCTGACTCACCTCTCCCTCACACTCAGAGTCCGACTCCGACTCCGACTTGCCCCCCCCCCCCCCCCCCCCCCCCCCCCCCTTCCGTCCGTCGCAGCTGGCTGGCAAGGAACCCCTGAAGCTGTCCAAGTTCACCATTGTCTGGCTGTCTTTTGTGCTGCTGTCGCTCCTGATCGGCCTCACGCTGCTGCTCGGACTTACCGGCATGTCCGATGGCGACGCATACGCGCTCATCCTCGACGTGTCCGGCAGCATTCTGGGCTCCTTCGTGTCCTTCATCCTTCCGGGAATGCTGTACTTCAAGTGAGTGCAGAGAATTTGAAGTTGGAGTAAGTGTCGAAGTTAAAGTTGTAGTTGAAGGTGAAGTGTGACGCTGCTGCTCGGACTCACCGGCATGTCCGATGGTGGCGCGTACGCGCTCATCCTCGACGTGTCCGGCAGCATTGTGGGCTCCTTTGTGTCCGTCGTCCTCCCGGGAATGCTGTACTTCAAGCGCGTGTCGCGCGCGTGAGAAATTGAAGTCGCAATCGAAGCAGTCGCAGTTGAGGTACAACGAGAGACCTCGGAATCGCTGACACGTCTGATGGCGACACATACATATGAAAACTCATCTAGGAGCGATAAACTCTAGGTCTCCCCACCGGTAGGGGCCGTCACCCTCTGCGGACCCGTCCAAAAGGGTGAACAAAGCAAAGATAGCGCCTAAGAAGAACCAGCAAATCTCGCACCTACCGAAGCGCGGATCCCATCATAGAGTGTGATGCGCTCGAGGGGGGTGCAGCGCAGGTGGCACGGATTGAACGGACTTACTTGTGTATCTGGTGCAGGGTGAGTGCCTCGGCTCGGCGCGCGAATGTGGCGCAGGTGCAGTCAACCAGCAGAGATTGCGTAAGCAAGTCGTGCAGGAAGGTGGTGCGGGTGCTGGCTCTGGCGGGCCGCAATACGAGCTGAACGGGTGCGCTGTGGCTTGGTACGAGCTATCCTCACCTGTAGGGTGCGGTAGGAGGCGGTGGAGCGACATGTATATGCGCCTATCCTCGACGTGTGCGGCATGCTGGGCTCCTTCGTGTCTTTTGACATGGGATGCCGCAGTTCAAGTGACTGCGGGATTTGCTCTTGAAGTTGGAGTTGAAGTGGGAGTATGGTGCTACTGCTTGGAGCCACCGGCACGTCCGATGGTGATGCTTACGCGCTCATTCTCGATGTGTCCGGCAGCATCCTTGGCTCCTTTGTGTTCTTCATCCTGCTGGGAATACTGTACTTCAAGTGAGTGCGGTAATTTGAAGTTGAAATTGAAGTTCAGTTGGAGTTGAGGTACGACCTACCCTGGTGGCGCGCGTGCGGGTTTGCCACTGCAGCTTGCAACCACTACAGCCTGCGTACCAGCCCGTGGTGCTGCAAATACAGTTTATGTCAGGTGCTTCAACTTCAAATTGCCCTCATGTCTCTATGACTGGTATACAAACGTCAACTTGCTGTATTTGGCCTGCATGACCGGCGTATGCCACAGCCCCCCCCCGCAAAAAAACGGCACCGTGCATCGAGCACCACTTCAGGTGCATGGTGTCGTGGTGAAGCAGCAGTTCAGGGGTGGCATGGTTCCTGGGGGGGCTTCGTAAAGCCTGGCATCGGATGATCCTGGCAAGTACTTTGCAGTGTTGCTATGTTTCTTGACATGAGTATTTTTTTCATGAATATACGGCACACGACTATTACTGGTACGGTGTGCTACATGGCTGGCCATGTGCGGCCCGGCAGCTGCAACGCCCCCCAGCAACAACCGCTCAGCCTCTGTGCTGCTGGTGCGCGCGTCCGCCGGGCAAAAATCGCTCAGCTCACCCTACTGAGAAACTGCTCCTCTGCCCCCCCCCTCTTCCTCCCCCCCGGCCCCCTACCACACCGCTGCGCCCTTGCTGTTTGGCACAAGAAGGGGGTGCTCTGAAGCTATGTGTGCGCTGTCCTGTCCGGCAGGAAGAAAACTGCTCAGCCTGTCGCTGTCCCTACTCAGCACTGCTCCCCCCCCCCCCCCCCCCCCCCCCTTGCCATATAGGGTGGTCCCCAAGGGCATATGGGCATGGCTGGCTGTGATCACGGCCTTTTCGGGCTTCGCCATTGCAATCTCGGGCACTGTCACCATCACCATGGACATCTACGGTGATGCGTAAAGAGGTACGCCTAGGAACAGGCGGAAATGCAAAGGCAGATGATGTTATATGGTATTATTTCGGAATGCACCTGAAATGCATCCGAAACACTCGTCAAATGCATGTGTAAATGCTCGATGTTGAGTATTTCTGGATGCAGTCCTGCAACATTTCGTGAACACACTTGGAGTGAGGTAAACAGCAGCTGCTACTTGTACAGCTTCACATGTAGAGAGCTGAAAGGTTGCTAAGTTAGTGCCAACGCGGGGGTAACAAAAAAACCTGCCAGGCCAAAGGCCGCAGGGTTGTTATTTACATGTACTCCTGACTTATATACTTCTGAAGGGTGTATTATACTTCAGAAGTATATTATATTTCACTGATTAGCCCCCCTAGTCAAAACCAACTAGCCACAAGTGGCGCCCTACACCCGCCGGCCAGCAACCTTGTGGACCAAGTACGCCGCAGAGTACTGTATAGTAGTACATTCAGTTTGCCAGCAAGTCGCACTCGCGTGATGCCTCGAGCGGGTTCAGCTTATCAAATGCCCGGTACTGCGGCCTGTTAGTGACAAGCGCTACCCACCGTCTTTCGGCGCGCTGCCCTGAGGCTACTTAGGCCTTGCGCCTCGCTGAGCTATACTAGTAGTGTACATAAAATATTTTTTGTTGCTGTACTATTCTGTACACTGCATGTGTGCACGAGTGCACGTATCGCAGTGCAGCAAAGGGGATCTCACGCCTTTAGGCCGGTCAGGTGTCGCACACGCGATGCAGCACGCCCGCAGCTGCCGCAGGGCCACGTGAATTAGAGGCGGGGACGTTGCTGCACGCACACGCTGCCAGGTTGCCAATGGGCGTGCGGGTATCGTGCCACTCTGTCTTTGCACGCTGCCTGCACGTTAGGCGCTGGGCAACGCGCATGACAAGCGTACGCGCTGTCGTTCCAGGCCGCATCCCTGTCAAAACAGCGCGGAGTGCCTTTAAATTTCATATAGTACTATAATAGTATTGAAATGCCAGTACTACAATGATAGTACAGCATTATTAGAATGATATTTAGAATAATATTAAACTACTGTTACCATGCTCAGCCCACTCTCGAATTGATGACTGAAAAACGCGTCCCTGGCTCTGTTTCCGAATGTCGAAATACGACTGTAAAAAGTTCCGGGTGCCTGGCACAGTGATAAGAAACCAGAGGCTGTGAAGCCTCTGTTCTTGGCATTGGTTTTAGGCATGTTGAAGATGTCAGGTATTGGTAATAACAATGATACGTTAGTTAGGCCAAGCTACTTTTCTTGTGATCTACTAGGCCGACATGGTGAAGCCACCACGATCGTCAACTGCACAACTGGAGAGAAGCCGCATCTGATTTTAACTATAATCATTGAGCAGCGGATGATGACCAAGAACGGCTTGTCGTCCACAACATCGATTTATTTACCGCAAACAACAGCAATTGACTGTACCGCCAATATTGCAATGCACACCATCTCATCTTGGGGCCCTGCGGCCGATAGCATGTGGTCCACCAATGAAATGCAAAACACCATGCAGACGCGTTTTTGTTTGCCGGCAGCACCTGTGGACATGTATGTATGCTACTTGAGAATCGAACAGTACTTTAAAAGTACTGTAGTGCTTCTTTGAAGTACTTGCAAAGTACATGTATAGTCCGCACTACATGATACATAAAAGGGAAAAAAATATACTGCACTTCGAAATTCAGAATGAGTGTGCTGCCACACTGCTCGGCATGCGTGTGCACACACGGGTGTCTTGTTGCTCGCTAGCGTACTACCAAGCTAATAACAGTAACTTGGGCCGGCGCTTCCTGCCACTGCTGCTGCAGTGCCGCAGCGCACCCGAGCTAAGCCTTCTCTGCTGATGAGGTCCGCTAATTCGATCATTATGGCTGCTGCTGCTGCCCCCTGCCGCCGCCGCCACTGCCAACCCGTCCTGCTGTTATTGCTGCTGCTGCCGCCGCTGCCGCTGCCGCTGCTGTCCCTACTGCTGCCGCTGCCACGGTGACCCCTGCCGCCGCCACTGCTGCTGCCCCCGCCCCCGCCACTGCTCCTGCTTCTGCTGCTGGCACAAAATCCTCATGGTCTTCTTGCTGGTTCCTACGGGCAGTAGGTCGAGCCACACGACAACATGGCCTCCTACAGCGGCAACCCCATCAAAATCGCTCGGACACGCGTCGACATTGAACTCTGGGACTCGCAGTCATTTCTTCTTTCGCACTGCAGAACGGCCATGCGGTCGTGCGCACACCTCAGTAACCGCGCACCCAGGAGATCTTCAAGTACAATTTGAAGTTCGAAGCTTGCAAATGAGCTGTTGGCCGCCAGCACTAGCGGGCTCTGAGTCTCGCTGCCTGCGTACTACTAGGTAGCGGCAATGTGTGCGGGGGGCAGGCGCTGCCTGCTCGAAGTCCCTGTTTGAGCTCTCGTTCTCGGGCAAACCGCTTCGCACGCACATGCCCGGTTTGCGGTGTTTGCGTGCTTCGCGCGGTGCTTGCCCGCCCTTGAGTTTTTTTGGACCCTCACTGGCAGTTCACTGGCAGCTCACTGGCAGGGCAGTCAGGGCGGCGGCTGCACGTCGGTGGCGTGCAGAGCGCGTGTCGCAAGCGCGGCACCGCAAGTTACTGCTGCGCAGCTCGCGGCAGCCACTTGTACTTCAGTATTTGTTTGTAGGTTAACAATGGCCCGAGGGCGGTGCCGTGTCGCTTTGTAACTTGCAGTCGATGCCCTGGCGGTCTGTGACAGCAGCGGCAGTGCCCGTCGGGCCGCACCTGGCATCCCAATGCCTGTTCTCGCTGACTGTCGCGGCCGCCCGCCGCAGTTCCCAGCAGTTTCCACTACTAATGTAGTGCTGTATGCCTAGTCTGTAGGGCCGCAGTAGGCGGCACATAGGGCGGTGCACAGCGCCCCCTGGCAGGGAGGTGTGGCTTTTCACTAATATGAGGCGGCCCAGGAGAATGGCCTGTATCCTGCAGTGACCCCCCCCCCCCTGTTTTTTTGGACGCGCAAATGGCCACAGCGGTGCACTCCTAGCTTCTTGGCTCCATGCGTGTTTCGCATTGCAACCGCTGCGGCACTTCAAGCTTGCTATAGCTGAAGCAATACCATGAAATGGTGGTTGCCAATGCCGCTGCTTCCCCTATCAGTACTAATAATGTACTAGGCCCTATGCACGGGGCACTATTTTAATAGTACCTGTATTACATGCAAGATGTTGCAAGTGCTGACAGTCACGGTGCCATCTGGTGCACCGCTGACAGGGCTGAGCTTATTAGCGACAACGCCGCGGGAATGCACTTCAGTGCCAAGGGCCGCACCGCCGCCGGCACCGCCTCCCGTCTCTGCCGCCACCGCTGCCACAGTCACTTCTTGCTGCAGAAGCTAGTTACTGCATCTGTTACTGGAAGTAGTACAGTAGTATCCCTTTTCCTGGCCACGCGCACCGTGTGCAAAGGGCTTTCCGCGCCCTAAGCGGATTTTAATAAAAGTACAGTAGTATTGTACCGGTACTTCAGCTAAGTACTTCAGAAGTACTTCTATAGTAATACACCACCGGCACTGGCATGGTACCACTGTAAAACAAAAAAATGCAAAGTTCTTACTAGTAAGAGTGATAACACTACTTGGTAGTTTATACCTCATCTACTGCTTCAGAAATACCTATATACTAGTAGTACATATTTAAATTTCAGAAGTATACGATACACAATGCCCTTTTAAATTTTAGTGCGGGCCTTGCTTTAGTGCGGGGTGCTACGGGGGTGACACTACCCCGCACTAAATCGCGAGTGCACTATAATGATGTTAGGATAGTGTCATACCAGTAGTAGGGAAGTCATGTGGGGCATGGCAAGACGGGGCCTTATTTGAACCATGTGACTGGGGCCAGTCGTTGTGCTGCCTGATCTTGCTGGTCCTCTGGCGGCCCCGTGCAGTGCCAATTGCCAGCGAACAAGTACCGTAACAGTCAAGGCCTTCAAGTAAGTTGCTTAATCCATGATAACCACGCACCTTTCATGCCGCTGATCACTCCGAGTGTCTCGAGCAGGTGCATGGCACGACAAATATGCGTTGCAGTATCATAATACTACGGATGTACGAAGTACTACAGTGTAGTAGTATGACACGACAGTGGCACGACAAATGTGTGTCGCAATTAAATCATGATACCAAGTAGTTCAGAAGTATGAAACAGTAGTAGTACTTGGTAATAACAGTACTACTGACAATAGCATGCGAACAATAGGCACCCATTTCGTCGGCGCCGCAATATCTCTTGGGCAAGCCGTTGCGCAGGCACACCAAGGTTGCCTCACTGGACCTGGTTAAGTGTTGTTTCTGCGCAAAGCTATCATAATAGCGACAAAAAGATGAAGGAGTACGACGAAAGTTGGCCAAGTTGAACCTGCAGAAAAATATGATATGTCACTGCAGTAAGCAGTTTTTTGCGTGCTTATAAATGACTGACAGTGTCATGGCGCAGCAAACTCTCGAAACACGCCAGCCCATGCCACGGTGTGTGTGTACACGCGTGTAAGTGACTCGCCGGTGCACTATAGTGCTATGCGTTTGAAAATGGCATCGCGCAATGCCATATGCGCACCGCATCGCGCAATGCCACATGCGCATGTGACAGTGTGCCAAGATGTTGTCCAGAACAGAAAGGGGAGATCAGCCAAAGGCTGAGCACTTTTTGCAAGCGTCATGAACACACGGGCAGGTTCCACTTGCTGGAGGAGCAGGAGCTGCAGCGGCCAGCGTGCTGCAGGGCAGGGCTTGCCTAGCAGAAAACATGGCTTGGACGATCCGGACAAGGGAATCTTGGCAGCATGGCAGTCACTGTGACCGTGCAGGCATGGCACTGGCGGTGGATGCAAGCGGAACTTCAGCTGGGCCCTAGTAGGCACTGCCCAGCTGGTCCAAGAAAAAAATGCAGATGATTGGCCCAGGGCACTGCCTTGGTGGCCTGGCCCACCTGGTCCGGAAAGGGGTGCACTATTGTATACCACTGCACCTAATATTTCAAAAAAATATGTGCACTGCAGGTTGGGAAGGCCTGCACCTGTCAGGGCCTGGCCTACTCCGCGGTCCAACACGGTAAACCTAGCTACAAACGGAGGGGAAACGCCAACCAAAGTGCCAATGCGGAAGGGCCTATAGCAGCAGCTGCTGCTGTAGGCACCACTGCATCCCGCTGGCAGAGCTGCAGCAGCACAGCCTCTGCTATACGAAGTACATCTGAAGTAAAACTCGTGACCCTTGGATCGCGCCGCGGCGACTATACGCACAAGCTCCCAGCTGGTCTACAACATGCACTGCGCCATTTCACCACTGGCTGCCTGTGCCAGCACAGCATTCCTGCGCGTCCTTCCAAACGCGGTCAGTGAGCTGTCCGCATTGAACCTCAACTCGCACTGGCTCTCCAGGGAGCGCCTCGGCACCAACACGTGCACGTAAGGGTGCGCTGCGACGCCGGCTGGCACTGGCCGCCGTGACACCACACGCGCACGCTCCAGCGTCCACTCCGCCACCGCAAACACGCGCAGCCGCTCGTAGCTGCGTGCACAGCGCCAATATATTATGCAGATACTATTAGCAAGGGTGGGGGGGACCGTCAAGGCTTAGCACCACTGGCAGAAAGGCTGGCGGGCGCGCAAATGAGCCAGATGGCACTCGTGACAGCAGCGAATACGTGTCCGCATCTAGTCTAAGAGCGTACGACATCGCCAAGGCTTCATCAGTGATCAAGGTACCCATTCCGATGCTCGATCTATGCACGCCGGGCTCCGGGCATATGAACATTTTACTTTAAAATTTTGAAGTAGTCTACCAGAAGCAACCGAACATCCACATTTACAACCCACAAATTGTTAACTGGACACATGTCATGCCGTTGGTTAGTAGCAGCAGCAGCAACCTGAGCGCCATAACCAGGCATCCCCAACCATAAGACATAGATGCTAAGACTGAACATAACTTTGTAACAGTTGTCACTGCCGGTTCGGCCGAGATGGCGGCTGCTGGCAGATGGTTGCAAAAAGCTCCTCCATTAATGAGTTGTATGCACGGCATGGATGACGCAACAGCTGCTGCAGTTAGTGCCAGCATGCCCCAAGGGTACCATGGGCAAACAGTGGTTCACCTCTCTGTGAGGAGTGCGATGACCAGGTTGAGCAGACCAATGGAGAAGACAAGGCCAACGAGTACCCACAGCACAGCAAGTACAGGCTGGCTTTTGGATAAATCCATGTCCTCCGGGTTCGAACCAGCAACCTTCCGGCCAGCAGACAGTGGCACACCGGTCGGTAGCATGCGGGGTTCACATGTGAGTAAGTGCACTGAGACGCCTGATGTCATAGTGCAACTGGACCAACGGTGCATGTACCCAGCCAACACACACACCTTGTGGCGCACTACAAGCAGCAGCAGCAGGACGTAAGTTTTAAGCCTACGTAGTATAGTAAACACCAAGCACTGCCAGGTCCGTTTGAAGGGAGCATATCACTTTGTTGACTTTTGTGCACCAATTTGTGGTCAGTCCAGTCCGTTGTCCATGCACACATGGCTGACCTGAGTAATTGTTGCGCGAAGGTGTCAGATAGTGTGCGGAAGCCACAGTATTGTAAGCCGCGGTCGACACGTGGTTTTGCTTCATCATTGTTACAAAATTAGGTGCAGACGTACTAGTACCTCACTGAGCAGCAGATCAAAGTACAAGCAGGTTGCGCAGCACATGAAGCGCGGCTCACCATGGATGTGAAGACGGTGCGCAGCGCAGCTGCCAGCTGACCGAGGATGCTGTAGTTGTTGTAACAGTCGACAAATCTCTGCGCGCAGACAGTCTTGGTGTCTGCTGAGCTGGTGAGGGGGACAGTAATGCTTGAAGCTCTTGAAGGGTCGCACTCGGCAGTCTCAGTACTAGCTGCTTCGAGGCATTCGTCCTGGTATGCGTCCGACATTATGACAAAAAGTGCGTTTGCGAACCCTGCAAGGCACACCAGGACAATCATAAAAAAGACCCTGTGCACAGGGGGGTAAAGGCGGGCCCCGGGTCCGAGAGGGGGGGGGGCAAGGGCGCGACATTTCAGTTGAGAATCAACAAAGTGTCCTGCACGGTAAAATGTGGGGTTCTTGCAAGCCCTGTCAATGAGAGTGAACGGTGACAGCGAAGTAATGATATTACCATGTGCGTAGTATCAAACACAATGCTAAAACATTCAGGCAACATGATGTGGCGATGCACAGATTGGCAGAAGGCAATCACAGGGCTCACCTGAGCTCGCCAAGGACGCTGGTGATCATGCGCACCATGGGGCCGGCACGCCTGTGCACACGCACAAAGTCCAGCACCTTGACCCACAGCAGCAGAGCGGTGAGGCTCCGACACGAAGTGGTGACATCGTAGAACCACCCAGGTGCCGGCTCACGCGGGAATGCATAAATAAGCGTAAACTGCAACGCCGTGCTCACCACGAAGGCAGCGTTTGCCAACATGGCACACATGGCCCAGGGATCCCGGCCCGGAAAAACCCTGAGCCCACTGATCAGGCCCCGCTGCTGCCAGACTGCGTAGCGAAAGCCCCTTGCCTCCGGTGCAAACCACAGCAGCCAGGGGATGAAGAAGGGTTCGGCGAACAAGCCCGTTAACCCAGCGTAGAAGGCCGCCGCGTTAGCTTTTTGAGGAACAAAAACTGCCTGGGACAGGATGCAGATGACGATCATGTAAAAGTGCCAGCAGCCGGCCGCGGTCAGCGAGCTCTGCGCCTGACCCTCAGTCCACAGCATGCGCACCAGCGCCTGCAGCACCGTGAAGCCAAACAGCGCCCTGTCGTCGAGCTTGTCGGCAATGCGCACACAGGCAGCCAAAACCTCCCCCGCCCGTGTTGCTCGCACAGGGAGCACATAGGCAGCTGTCTCGCGCTCCACAGCAATGCTGCGTCCTGCCACCAGCGCGAACACCGCAGCCACCAGCCTGACAAGCAGCACGGGAAAGAACAGCAGCGCCTTGAAAAACGCACGGACAAGCGCGCGAATCGGCCGGTAGACCGAGCAGTACCAGCTGCGCTTGTCACCAGCACCGCGCTGAGCCTCGCTGTGTGCGCGGCGGACCCGGTGACACTGTGCTGAGCTCGTGACGCCGCTCCAGAGGGATGTCGACGTCGTCTGGGAGCCGCGGGGTAGCGCGCCTGCTGTTTGGGTGCACCAGGCTTCGGGGCCATCAGCGAGCGTCGTCCACATGGAGTCTGCCGCCATGAACTTCAGACAATCCTTGTGCAGCCCTGGTGGGGCACGCGCGGGCACAAGGCTCACACTCTGCGCAGTGCCACAGAAGGGAGGAAGGCGACCCGGCGTGGGTAGCGCATCAGGCAAAAAACGTCACCACCGTCCAATTCAAGGCTGGCAGATACTGTTACAATAACTGTTACATTGTTACTCTTGCTGTACTGTGCGGACGGCTCAGAGGACAACAGCTACCTCAGAGGCATGTTGTAGTTTAAAAGAAATAATTTCAGGAGATGTCGAGCCGCAAATTGCTGCAACGCGGCGGCGGCGGCTCATGTTCGTGAGAACATGTGGGCCAGGCACTGCAGCAGGCCACAAGCAGCAGGCTCATTGTGGAGAGGAGCTGCCAGCGGTTGGTGATTGATCTGGGATGTGCGGTAGCCGTTGCCAAGTGCACACACATCCTGTGGCGCAACTCAAGCTCTGCGTCTGCCTGACATGCCTCATAACAACAGAATGACACAGCCTGAGGGTCACCACGGTCCGGTACAAGGGCGACGCAGCCAAGGCGCACCCCAAATGGCGGCCGTGAGTATCGTAGCTCGGGGGGGGGGATGACAACAAGTGCAAATAAGTTATACTACGTAGTAATATTCTAATAATTATACTTGGAGCTCAGCAGTAGTTCCCAATTGCATGTATTGGGTTGACAATGCCTTATACTCAGTCTTGTTTTCTCGGTCAGTACTGCTGTGACCTGCACATGCTTCAAGAAGTATCATCACCTTGTCACAACCGGGATAATTGAGCTGGACTCATCTCAACCTTCAGCTACTGTAACAGCATGTTGTGCGCACCTTGATGAATGCGGCAGCCGCCTCGGGGAACTCCTGCAGCAGCGCCGCGGGCAGGACATCACCGATGTCAAGGTCAGCCAGTGGGTGCCGGCAGTGCCTGAAGCTGTGTGTAGGCGGCACGTGCATCCAGGCCCGTTCCAGTGCGGCCAGGATCAGGTCCACAGCAGCAGGCCAGCGTTGGAGGGCGGCGTAGTGCAGCGGCAGCTGCTGCACCTCGTTGCCGGTCGGTTCAGCACCGGGCACCACCTTGCCGTCGGACTTGGGCTCGCAAAGTTTAACCCTGGTGGTGCACAGCTCGACGCGCCAGCAGTTGCGTCCATCGTCGCGCAGGACCAGCAGCGCGCGCACGACCGTGTGTAGCTTGTGGCCAATGGCCCACAGAAGTGCCGTGTCGGCCGGAACGTGCACCGGTGCCGCCTCCACATGCCTTTCCACCTTGAAGGTGTAGGACTTCCAGTTGCCAACTGTGTGCAGGGGCGGCCGCCAGTTGCGCTTCACGTCCTCCGCAGCATGCGCACCCTCCAAGTACGCAATGCCCCAGAGTGTGGGGTCCAGAAATACGGCGGGTTGCACAGCCATGGCGACCAGGCAGAGTGCTCCCAGCACGTCATCATTGCCGCCATCCAAAAGCCCTGGGAGTGGAGAGGGCAGGTTGCCAACGTGTTGAGCGAATGAAGGGTTATCAAGGCAACGGTACCACAAGACTGCCACGTTGAGGTCAAAATCCATGCAATCCAGACCCATACTCAAATAACTCACACCAAAGCAATTTCACAATTCCTCCTAAATGGAGCCCCCCCCAGATTGCCTTCTACACCGGCTCAGCAACTATGGTGACGTTTCCCACTTCTCAACTTCAAATGTAAGTTCAACTTCATGAGTGCACAAAAACTTCAACATAACTGCTGAGCATGATGCCCAACCTCAACACAATTTTTGCCACCAGACGCAGAATTTCAGGGGCTACAAGGGGGGTGGCATCCATTTTCATGGGAGGCCATCTACAGGGGGCTCACTTACTAACAGGAGGAACTGTAAACTTGCTCTGGTCTGAATTATTTGAGTGTGGGTCTGGATTGCACGGATTTTGACCTGTTGCTGCTGCCCTGGTTCGTCATCCGCATGGGCAAGCACAGTGGGCGGCCTCAGCGATGGACACGCTGCCCAGCGGGGTTATCACATTCCCAGCCTGAGTGCGCAGGACTCCCGGCGAGCAGGATCCGATTCCGGACTTGGTGCACACACTCACCTTGGTCGAACTTATGAACCCAAATGCGCAGCAGACGCTCCACCAGTGTCGTGTCGCTCAGCGTAAGACGCTCTGGGACCACTGGAGGCCAACTTGAAGGGCCGGGGCGTGTGCTATGGGTAGGGGTGACGAAAGGTGCAGCAATGGGCTCGGGCTCGGATTCCAGCTCCGACACTTCTAGCGCCAGCTCGTGTGCTAGAAGCACACACACCACGTCCATTGCCGTGTCTGTGTTTGTGCTGGTGCCGTCGATGAGCATGCACCACAGCCACGCGCAGCGGCGACGGGCACAGGCCCGCCTGTGTGCTGGCCAGGCCGGGGCGCGCGTACTGCAGTAGCAGCCTGCAGGCAGCGGCAAGAAGAAGTGGCAGGGAGGTGCGTCAGCGACAGGAATAATGATTCTCGCAGCAGCAGCAGCAGCGGCAGGAGACTCAGTGAGGCTCTCACTGACGGGCATGCTCCTCATGCCACATGTGGTAGCAGGCCCGTGCTGAGAAGATGCGATGGCAGACTGCAGCAGCCGCCTGAGGATTCGAGCCGGCTGAGCTGCAGCATTGCGGTGGACGAGGCGCTGCGCAGTCATACACCTAGGGCACATATTAGTACTCAAAGAATCATTGACACCGTTACGGTAGGTGATGGGACGTTCCTAGAGCATCTAGTGATCGTGCATCCCTCCCGCCCACTTAGCGGTCTTGTGACTTGCTGGTTTTTTAAGTGTCGCACTATGCCCAGGGGCTGGCACGCACTAAGTCTTTGTTTGCGAAGGGAGCAATGCATTGCGGCTGATGCCATGTGCGCCACTGCCGCCTGCGGCGCTGCTTCAACTGCCATGCTGCATGCACTGCTGCAGCACATGCGGGTCCACGGTGACCACTGCCTCAGGCTACCAGCTGTAGGAATGTAGAAGTCCGCACGAACTGGATGGACGGTCGGCCCTGGTCTGCGCAGGCCATCGTGCCTTTAACCCATTCGAAATTTGCGTTCATGGGAAAATACGGAATATATCGACGGAATATCGGCTGGAGATGCTATACCAGACCTTGTCGAATATTTTCCCCAGTAAATACGAGTAAAATATGAACATGTTTGGTATGTGTGGCGTGTTTGGAGACCAAATATGTAGTTGTAAATAAAAAACAGCTAGCCTGAAGCGGTGTCCAGCATGTCCAGGCTGCTCAGCACTGCTGCCTGTGCATGCAGGTACACGTGGGTGCTACTATACATTTGTATACTTCAGGATATATTACAGTAGTACTGCGTAGTATGCATTACGGCCCTTGTGTACTACGGCATGTACTACGGTAGTATGTACTACAGTAGTACTTCCGAAGTACACTTGCATAATGTTATACTTCCGAAGTGCACTTGCATATACGTCGAAGTACATGATGTGCATGTGTGTACTCCACTTCAGAGAATCTTCTTCCTGCAAACTTGTGTGCTGAGCAACGTTGCGGCTGCTGAGCACTCAAATATTTGTACTTTGTTATATGTTATATTTTACTTGTGTTTGGCATGGCTGCCTGTATTGCACTTCAAGTACTTGGTACTTGGCACTGGCCCCCACCCAGTAATGTGCAAGTTTGTTACTGGGCACACAAGTCAAAATACTGTACCGTCTAGTGCTTATTTAGCACCGCCCACAGCAAATAGGGTTTGGCAGTAAAAAGGGGGGGGGATTAAGTAGTTGGGGATGAGCAGATAAAACGGGTTTTTTGGGGGGGTAAGTAATTAGGGACAAAGCTCCAGACGCCTCTGGCACTCATGCAAACACCCTCGCGAAGGTGCTACCGTATCATGCGCATGCACGTTTCCCGGCCGTGTCTTTGTGGTCTCGTTCAGAACGCGCTCGCGCCACCGTATCATGCGCATGCACGTTTCCCGGCCGTGTCTTTGTGGTCTCGTTCAGAACGCGCTCGCGCCAGGGTGTTGGTTGCCGAGCCAGCCCGCCCCGTGTGTGTCCGCATTGAAGGCGGCCGCAAAGGCTGCCGCAAACAAAGCAGCATACGTGCTGTACTCGAGAGAACGCCCAGGCTTCGCGCTGGCGCCCCCAGCACCAGCACCTGTTGTTGGGGTCTGCTGCTGCAGCTGCTGCAGTGCTGCAGGCTGCAGCAGCACCATACTACAGGGGGTGACTCGGAGGGGGGGAGGGGCGCAGCACCGACGGCAGAGCCTGGGCACAGCTCTCACCTCTAAGGGCGCGCAGCCAGGCGCTCCTGCTGCACCCCTTGCTGCTGTGTCGGCCAGCTCTACAATGCACAGCTGTCTGCAGCCCCTGCAGCACTGTCGACGGTGCACTGCAAAGCAGAACATGTTTGCATCACATGGACCCAGCAGAAACAGGTTATGCTGGCCGTGGTGGGTGCTGGGGGGGGCAAACCATCAGAGGTTACCTGGTGAAGGGGGGGGGTGAAGTAATTAGGGAACGCCAGGTTTGATAGGGGGGTGAAGTAATCAGGGGGCGCTAGTTAAAAGGCGGGGGGTAATTAGGGACGCCCCTTTAAAACCCTCCCTATTTGTATAAGCACTAGACGGTACTTGTATTATCCCGAAGTTATGTACTTGACGAAGGTCTGTGCTACACGGCTTCAGGCCCACCAAGTGCTTGGAATGCGGAGAAGAGGTCCGGCCCAGCAAACCGCTGCGCTGGGTTTGCAAGACGGGTAGCCAACGAGGTACGCCCCACGGGCAGGGTTGTTGTCATTCGCTCGCCAGCAGCACATACATAGGCCACATGCGCATGAGGCCGAAAACATCGCATACGTAGTGCTACGCTACATACGTGGACGTTTTGAGCCGGCTGTAACTGTCGCATACGCGTGACATGCGTGGGTCTCCCCTGTGCTGAGCAGCTGGGAAGTGCGACTTCCCAGTGCTGCATGCTATGGACCCGGGGTCCCAACTGCCCCCCCCCATCCGCGGCCCAAAAACAGGCTTCCGCCCCCACTTTCTACTTTGGCCTACTATATGGGCCCCACAGCTACCAGATACCGTTTTTCAGCAGCTCTCAGCGTGCTTGATTCAGCGGTAGCCTCTGATAGAAAAAATAATCAAGTTGTTCATTAGTTATTACGGTCTCAAGGTGCAGCTGCCAGCAGCCTTTGCCAGCCGGCCGCGCGCTGGCTGTGTGACATGTCTAGCAAAGCAACCAAGGCAGACCACTGTACATAACAGTATACCACAGCAAACTTGGCCATATACCAGCATGGTGGGTACTTATGGATTGCAAAAACTGTGCCAAAACCCGCCTGCGCCACAGCACTGCTCCGTTGCCAGTTACCCGTGGTCGTGCATGCGACATCAGCTGGCGCGCACCCACCCGGGCACCACATGGGCATGCTGCAGCCATCGATGTTACTTTGGAATCAAAGTAATTGCTCAGCTGTGCACTAGCAGCAGACAGCATTACTGCCGTACAAAAACAGCAGTGCTTGCTGGCATCAGCCCAAGGCAGGGCCAACGCATCAACAAAGCCGAAGCGCAACATCCTAGGACAGGCAGGGCACGTTGTCATGGTTGATTTTCTAAAGAATAATCATGCACGCGTACTTCAAACGTATTTGCACACAGTGGTGCGTCAGGCGCACCCAAAAGGGCATCAGCAAACACGCGACGCAATAAACCTGCCATGTCTGAATCAAGTCAGTACAGTATACATGTGAATGCTACACCTTTTTTTTTTGTTAGGCGAACTAACGCAGCTCACTGCTGCCATATGGCTTCAGCTCCTGGTATCGTCTAGGAGCTGGCGGCAACGCACTCAGAAACAATGTGACACTATCTGGCAATGCACTGAAATGCAGTAAAAAAACATGTCAAACGCATTTATAAATGCATTTGTTGAGTATTTCTGGCTGCGTCCCCGCAGCATTTCGTGAACACATTTGGGGAATGTGCACCCAATGCATTGCAAAAATAGGCACTTCAATGCGTGAGCCCCTAAAACGCATTTTAGCCAGACCCTAGACGATGCGTTCATCCACCACAGCACAGCAACCCAACTACTGTTGCTGGAGGAAAGCGTGGCAGTGTACTCAATTGCAGCGCGCACCTGCACAGATAGCGGCCGGCCTGGGCACATCAAACCCGTGAGCTAATCACAGTCAGTAAGTTACCGTCGACACCATGTAGTAGAGCATGTTATGACTGGTGATGCTGCAGCCTAGCACCGACAAGCAGTACACAAACAGCAAAGTGGCCGATCTGCAATAGTGCCACTGCTCAATGATTGCAGTGCTACATCGACCACCAGCTCTGCCGACTGGAGCACTGCAACAGTTATAATTTCAACACAATGTGCGTTTAACTTACCGTAGTGCTGCGTGCTGTTGGTATTCTGGCACGTGCTGCTGCTGTTTGCGCGCTACTAGCGTGCGGGGATGCTTGCCTGCCAGCTCCGGCGGCATAAACGCCAGTTCACACACAGCCCACAGCTGTTGTGGCTCTAGCATTGCAGCCTCGTGCGTATGTTGCTCCTCAAGTAACTTGCAAGTGGGGGTGCACCATACAGCGCACCTCGCGCACTCCTGGCTGTGAAACGAACTGGTTGACGCCCGCAAGCAGCGTGGGGTGCACCTGCGACCACTCGGCATACCAGGGGCTTCGCGCCGCTCCGCGCCGCTACACCAGTCACAACATGTCGACTCAAGATAACACCGGATTTGAACAGATCTGAGACTCGCTGCAGCCGATCCAGCGGTGGTGCAGCATTTTGGTGAGCGAGGCGGTGGCTGTGCAGTCACACACCTAGGGCACATACTAGTACTCAAAGAGTCGTTGACACCGTAGGCGATGGCACGTTCCTAGAGCAGCCGAGTGGTCATGCACGCCTCCGCTCACTGAGCGGTGTTGTGACTTGCTGGTAGTTTTACTGTCTCACAATGCCCAGGGGCTGGCACTGCGGCACGCACTTTTGCGAAGGCAGTGATGCGTTGCGGCTGGTGCCATGTGCCCCGTCGCCGCCTGCGGTCACCGTGCTGCTGCAACTGCAGCACGTGTGGCGTGCGCGGTGACCACTGCCTCAGGCTACTGTAGCTATTGTAGGGATTTAGAAGTCTGAACGAACTTAGAAGTCTGAACGAACTGATAGATGGTCAGCCCTGGAATGCGCAGGTCATCGTGCCTTCAACCTGTGCGAAATTTGTGTGTACATGGAATAACACTGTAATGTATCGACTGAATATTGACAGGAGATGTTACACCAGACCTTGTCGAATACTCTGAAGTATTGTCCCCAGAAAATACATGTGAGTAAAATACGAACATACTTTACAGTATTCGGTATTTTTGTTTGGAAACCAAACTTCAAAGTATGAATTTGTACTTGGTACTTCAAGTTGATGCCCACAGGAAGTGTTGTATTTACGGTGCTTGCTGTGCTTCACTTGCGCAATGAAAAACCGCTAGCCTGCAGCTGCGACCAGCATGTTCAGGCTGCTCAACACTGCTGTATGTGCATGCAGGTACACGTGGGTGCTTCTATACATGTGTACTTCGAAGTATATACAGTGTACATGCATTACCACCCTCAATTGTGTACTACTACTTGTAGTACATGTATGTAAGACACTTACACATGATTCATGTGTGTACTTCACTTCCTCTTCATGCGATCTTGTGTGCTGAGCAACGCTGCGGCTGCTGAGCACTGAGATATTTGTACTTGGTTTTATATTTTATTTATACTTGGCATGGCTGCCTGCAGTGTACTTGGTATACTTGGCGCCGGCCCCCACCAAGCAGAATCTGCAGGTACTTGTTCAACTCAGTTATTTGGCACACAAGTCAAATACTGTGTTGTATTGAATCCCAAAGTTCTGTATTCGACAAGGTCTGCGTTATACAGCCTCAGATCCACCGAGTGCTTGGAATGCTGAGAAGAGAGTCCGGACAACTTGCCAAGACGCACCGGTATATACCGGCCGGTATGCCCCGGGCCACCGGGCACGCCGAGCGGCACAGTAATTCAGGCCAGTCCGGCCGCGTCTGGCACAGAAGTCGGGTGGGCAAAGGGTAGACACTGACACCACAGCTTCAGCGCGGCGGTTCTGCACGTCATGCTTCGCTAATTCTTAGCCTATAGGTCATGCACGCACCGGCACATGTCCACGTCCTGTCTGTCGACAGCCGTGTGCAGCAACTGCTCGCCCGAGCTGTCATCCAGCACCGCATCGGCTCCAAGCCGCTCGCCTGGCTCTCCCAACACCTCCCTCGTTCCCTGCAGGTCGCCATCGTCCACGTACTCCTGCGCTGCAGCCCGCAGCTCAGCTGCGCGCACGGGGTGGGCAGCAGCGGCCTCTGGCAGGCGTCGTGCTGGTTTCAATGTTAGTCTCGGACCCTCCTCCGTCACCGGACTCGAAGTGGGCATCATGGCCGCGGCTATCGCAGCAGCAGCGGCCTCAGCTGCGGAGGCAACTGCAGCTGACTTGGCGCGCTTGCCCATGCTGTGTAATGCGGGGGTCCCTTCGTCCCCTCCTTGTCCCTTCACACTGTCCCTTCGAACGGGTTTCAGATCACCCACAGCACACGAGGTGTCGGCGTCGTGACAACGGCCCATGTGGACACGGCACCAACGCTTTAATCGTCTGCAGACGGCCATTTGAAAGTGAGAAGCTTCAACACTGCTGCACCCAGACCACTTTGGCGCTGCCGCGGTTGCTGCCGGCGCGGGCGAGGACCAAACGCCATGGCACGGCATTGGAGCAGACGCAGCTGGACGCTGCTGGTGCTGGCTGTACTGGGGGCGGGAGCGGTTCGAAGTTGCGCGGGAGTCAGTTGGGCACCACCGGTGGCTGTTCACGGCCACGGTAGGTGAGTGGCTGGCTTCCGCGACCCCCTGCCGGTGCTGCTGCTGTTGCTGCAGCCGTTCTGTTGATGGCCCGCCGGAGGTTCTGACGCTGCTGGCGCGGAGTGGCCAGCCCCTAGCTGCTAATCTTGGCGCATTTGACAGCTTCTGTCGCCGTTTGTTTGAGCTTCAACACGCGCCAAGATATTTTGGAATCCTTCACAGAACTGGCGGTGCCGGTGGTCGTGCTGGCGCTTTTAGTGCTGCTGAAGCTGCCCACGTGCGGCGGGTGCTGTGAACTTGCACTGCCCTTGCCACTGCTTTCATGCTAGTCGCGTGAACTGGATCCTGCTGGACGGGCACCTGCATTCGACCCTGCAGCTGCAGCCAGTGATGCTGCTGGCGCTGCACGGCCCCAGCAGAAGCACCATTCCGCATTTCGGTCTAGTGCCGCGAGGTCTCAGCTTGGCAGCAGCACCTCCAGCAACCGTGACCGTGTTACCGTGTGCGCATGTAAACATGCGCTATATTTCGTTTGCATCAGGCGTACTCTGGTGTGCAACTGTTGGTGGTGGTTGCTCGTGGGCACACGCGCCCTGTGTGGCTGCTGCTCCTGCCATTATTCTTGGTAAACAAAACCTACACATGTTGAATGCGTGCCATCCTGCTTTGGCTGATGCTCCTACCAGAATACTAGCACATTAAGCAACACCTACCGGTACAGTTTCTACCACCTGTTGGTGGTGGATGCTCGTGAGTGCACGTCTCTGTGGCTGCTGCTACCGCCTTCGCTGGTGCTCCTACCAGAAGTATTAGCACATTTCTTATGTAATAAAAATAATAAATCTAATGTAAATACTAATAATAATAGTATTATTACCTGCAGACCTCTACCCCGTGTGATTCAGTCATGCATAGGTACTAGCACATTCCTAAGCGAATACCTGCAGATTCTCTACCCCTTTGCCATTCAGTCATGCAGCAGTGTGTGTGTATCCTGCGCAGGCGCTGGCTGCCGATGCCGCTTTCTTTTTTCTTTCTTTTTCTTTTGTGAGTCAGTTTCACTTGTTGGCTTGGTTCCATGCCGCTTACTGGAGGTCATTTCTCACCTCGATGCGCAGCTGCTGGTCTGGCTGGGACCGCATACGCAGAGGTGACACCGCTGACGCTGCAGATGGATATGTTGTCACATGTGTTCTTTTGAAGTACTTGTAGAAGGATGTGTTTACTTCGTGAAGTAGGTTTTCACAAAATCAACATGTGCTGCTGTCAGTGGTTTTGCAGTTTGTGTATGCATATGTTCTGTGCTGGAGCGGGTTACTGCCGATGCTTCTTGAATCTGTTTTCGCTTGTTTTTGGTGCTGCTGGAGCAGCAGCCTCGCAACATGAGCCATGAATGAATGAGTGAATGAACAGATGAATGAACATGATTGAATGAATGAACATGGTTTTCACTTGACTTTGCTGCTGCTGGTGCGGTTGGGATTGGGTTGGGATTGGGATTGCGTACAGGAGCCGGCTGCAGCTGCCACTGGAGCAGCAGCTTCTCGGCACCGCACGCCACCGGCACAGGAGGGGCAGCCACTGCAGGTGCGATGCCGGAATGTGTGCTGAAGTGACAAAGTGGAGGGCTCAAACTTTTTGCGCCTATCCACCCGCGCTGCGCCGCTCCCAGCAAGCTATAGTTGAAATGATGCTGGGGAATTATACACCGTACGTGAAGCTGTACTTCAGATCTGTAAGGCAGTGCATGCCAGGAGGCGCAGCTGGGATGCTTCTGAATTACTTCAGAGTATGTTTCCAAGTTGTGGAGTAGAGAGCCAGCTCAAACATGCTGCGCCTGTCCACACGCGCCGTGCCGCTCCCGGCAAGTTAAAGTTGAAGTGACGCTGGGGCAACACATACTTCAAGTATGCACTTCAAGTACTTGAAGTTTGTACTTTTTTACTTGCAGGCACACCACCGGCACTGGGGGGGCAGCCACTGCAGGTGCCCGGAATGTGTTCAAGTAAGGCAATTCAGCTGTAACGTCTCATACTAAAGTAGTCGCTCCGGAAAAAAATCTTTCAAGTAGTCATTTTTCAAGCATAGCATAAGAGGGGCAGTCATTGCAGGCGCACAAGCCGCCAAATCCTTCTAAAGTGGTGGATGTGGGATGTATGTGGGAAGCCAGATCAAGGCGCCTTGTGCCTATTCACCCGCGCCCCTTCCACTTAGTTGAAGCTGAAGTTGAAGCTGAAGTGAAACACCGGTTGTAAGGCCATTTATGCAGTAACAGTTATTCCCAAGTAGTCCTCCGGATGGGAACTTCGAGATTCCAACATAAGGGGGGGGCATGTTATTGAGAGAGCCAATTAATCATTCACCTGAAGAAGTACCAGTGAACACAAGTAAGGTACCTCAGCATTTGGGGTGGGAGAACGTCCCCTGGGACATGGGGTTGTAATCCGTTAGAGTAGTGCTCTGGCAACATGCCAGGCTTTCTTTAGAGTATGCAGTGCTGAGCATTGCCATCTTGTTTGCTAGCAATAGCATGTTTGATCACGCCTTTTCTGGTCACACGCGCACCGTGTGCAAATGACTTTCCGCGCCCTAAGCGGAGTTCAATTACGACTTTCCGCGAGTTCAATAGAAGCACCTCAGCATTTACCGTAGTTGACAACACACAATAATTGTGGTGGGAAGGTTCGTGGGGAGGCAACCGACGTACACTTGAAGTACAAGATTTCAGGCCCGGGCGAACTACTTCAGAACCGGACGGTGCTTGAAGTGTATGTACACTTGCAGCTCGTTCATACTTGAACTACATGTATGTATATGTATGTACATACATACTACTGTAGTACATTTAAATGTACCGCATGTACTCAAATACGCTGCCGAAGTACATACGATGTACTACAAACAAACATGCATGATATGCATTTTCTGTATACCTTCACCGCATGTGCCGCTGCCCTCTGTTGTGTCTGGGACCGGGGCGGTGTTGGTACCGTGGTGGTGGACACGTCGATGACATAATTCATCATCGTTTATGTACGCATAAGCGGATGTACTTGTGCATGTAGACATAATAGCATATGGTAGTACACAATTGTGCTGCTGCCTCATTGTGTGCATGGACCAGGGCGGTGGTGGCGCCGGTACTTGGCTCTTGTATACCGTACTTCCAAGTACTTATGAAGTACTTGAAGTACAGTATATATTTGAAGTACTTTTTAAAGTACAATGTACATACCTACTTCGGAAGTATATGTATAGCCCAAGTACTGTATACTTGAAGTACTTTGAAGTGAACACATGTACACACAGACATGCACGCTTATAAATATACTACGTAGTATATTTCAGACGTATATGCATACCTGTGTAATGTCACATGAATGAGACCGCAGCTATTGCTGCCCTCTGTTGTGTGGGGGGGGCAAGGCGGCGGTGGTGTCGGCGGCGGTGGGCGCATCCGGCGCGGCACCTACCACCAGTGCACGTCGAAGTACCATATACTTTAGAAGTACCCCGATGTAGGTATATATACTACTCTGCTTGGCACCCTGGAGGGTGACCTGCCCTGGCAAGTCGAGCCCTAGGTAGCCTGCGGGCACCCGCTAGCCCTCTTCTTTGTCCGTACGCATACTTTGTCATGCATTTGATCCGTGTCAGGGCCGCCAGTGAGCGTGCTGGCATGCATATGTCATGGGCTCTTGCACGCCCCTAAGTGCAAATAAATAAAACTACTAGTATTTCTGCATACCTGTACTAGTGTAGTACATGCCACATGAATGCCACCGCATGCATATACTGGTGCCGTCTGTTGTGTTGTGTGGACTGTGGGGGCCAGGGCGGTGGCGGCGTCAGCGGCGGTGGACGCACCCAGCGCGGCGCCTACCGTCAAGTATGCCTCGAAAGTATGTTACTGTATGTACACATGTACACTCCTAAAGATTCCCAAGTATATACATGCTGTGCAGACATGCATGATTGTTTTTAAATACTAATGCATTCAGGCACTTGTGGCATACATACCAAATGAATGCCACCGCGTGTACTGCTTCTGTTGTGTTGCTTTTGTTGTGTTGTGGGGGGCAGGGCGGTGGTGGCGTCGGCGGCGGTGGACGCACCCGGCGTGGCGCCTACCATCAAGCAGTTCGGGCCTGTTGATGGTGCTTTTGAGGTAAGCATGACGCCCCCTGAACGCCAACGTTCAATGCATTGAATTTATGTTGATGTGTGTATGTGTGTGTTTTACATACCACATACTACAGTAGTATGTTTACTGTGCAGTGCCTAATTAGCTTCCCTCCCCCCCCCAGTTCAATGCCATGCTTTGCGCAGACCGCGATTCATGAGGCGCCATGTTAGTGGATGTGTTCACATCTCATCTACTTCAGAAGGAATATTTTGAAGTATGACAATTGAAGTGCACCTCAACTTTGACTTCAACTGTTCATGCAGATCGTCATGGCGACGCTGGGCAGCTACGTGACGGGAGCCATACTGGGGTACGTCATTGGTCTCGCCATGGGGGTGGCACAGGTGCGGCCACATATACACTTGAAGTCAATATGCTTTGAAGTATACTGTATGCACTAAGCGGAACAAAACATTTTTGCCTGTACATAGTGGTGTCATGGCATGTAACTTTCGACACATTTAGGGCGAAATCCGTGTAATGGGTTGTTGCAGGTGCGTACCTCGCCATGTATATTTGCCATATATATGTACTAGTACTACTGAAGTATAGACTACAGTAGTACTTAAAAGTACTACAGTAATTTGATTTTTTTGCAGCTGCGGGTGTGCAAGAGCCCCTGCCGCGCATGCCAGCATGCATGAAGCCGCACGTGGCACATGCCGAGGGGTTCGAATGCATATACTTCAGAAGTACTTCAGAAGTACATACGCGAACCCACAACTCCTGTAGTTTTATTTATTTGCACTTGGGGGCGTGCAAGAGCCCATGACATATGCATGCCATCACGCTCACTGGCGGCCATGACACTCGTGAGTCAAATGCACGACAAAGTACGTGTACGGACAAAGAAGAGGGCTAGCGGGCGCCCGCAGGCTACCCAGGGCTCGACCTGCCAGGCCAGGTAGTACTTCAGCGGTATACTTCGAAGCATACTTCAGTGGAAGTTTTTTTTTTTTTGCCGTACTTTGACACAGCAAGAACACCAACACAAGCCCCCTCCCTAAAAGTAAACAGTTCGCACGCTGCATGGGGTGGAGCAGGTACAACACAATGCACATGGCGCAGCAGGACCACCAAGGTATTGGCGCCAGGATTTGCATGAGTGTGGTTGTACAGTGGTTTGCAGGGCAAGCACGGTTTGGGTGCCCAAGTGCTTGAAGTCGGAGTTGTTGATGAAGTTGACTATACAGGCGCCGCGGCGACCGCATGTTCAACTTCAACAAAAACTTCAACTTACTCTCACGGCGGCACCCGGCGCCCGCATGTTCAACTTCAACAAAACCTTCAACTTCCTCTTCCGGCGCCACCCGGCGCCACGCTCCCCGCCCTTTGATGCATGCATGAAAACCATGTTTCGCTGCTGAGCGCACCCTACCCACCTGATTAGAGTTTGTACCGGTGCACAAATGGCCGCGTGTCTCTGGAGCCCGGACTGATACACAAACTTCAACTTCAACTTCAACTGTGTGCAGAAAGGAGCGCTGAGCAGCGGCGTGGGCGCCTTCTTCGGCGCCATGCACGCCAAGGGGAAGACCACAGGTGCGTGTGTGCTCAGCAGCACCTGTGTACAACTGCGCTCGCTAGTGCGTGGTGCGGTTCAGTGCGGGGTCCAGAGACCTGCGACAGACCACATTTATCCTGTCGAAACGACACACGACACACGAAGCCCTATTTGGCCTAGCGCGGATCTTGCTTTAGTGCGGGGTGCTAGGGTGGTGACACGACTCCGCACTCAGTCGCGAGTGCACTGTACTAAAGTATTCATTGCCCAGCCCGGGCCGCGTTTTTCTCTGCTAGCCCAGCCTGCTGCACGCGGGGCGCTACAGCCGCTCCCTGCTCCGCCAGCAAGGAAGTGGTGGCTGCCCGCGTGTTGGTGACGCTCGCAAAAACTGCTCAGCCGTACGGCTCATCTCCCCTTTTGGAACGATGTTCATGTCACATCCCGTTGTGCGCGGGTGTCCTGCTGCATGCAGCTGTGGAACAGCACAGAGTAGTAGTCACAAGCTGTAGCGGCAGTGCAGCAGGAGACCAGGTGGCCGTTTTTCTTGAAGTGTCACAGCGCCGTGTTTATACTATACATACTACTGTAGTAGGTCCATGTTATGAATAGAACTACTTGAAGAAGTACTACAGTAGTTGAAGTACTTGAGGTACTTCATTATGTGCTTATACACGAAGTTTAATGAAAAGGGTGCCGCGCACGTCTGCTGCCCTGCACTGTAGCTCATGGTTCAGCTTGTGTTGAAGTTGGACTTGCAGTGCAAGTTGCACTTGCAGTTGGAGTTGCTGATGCTTGGAGCTCATGGCGCAGCTTGCAGCCACGTGACCCACGGGCGGCGCATGAATGCGCAAGCGCACAACACGCTGGTAGACACCAAAAATGGCATGGTGGCTGAGCATGAAAACATGTTGTTGAAGTTGAACTTGCAGTTGAAGTTTGTGGCGGGGCGCGGTGCACAAGCTCACCATGCCTCTCATGCCCGCGTGTTGCGCGAGTGCGCAACACACCGGCAGACAGACGCGGCGCGCGTTTTTCACCGCCCAGCACCTGGCGCAGGACCCGGCCTGAGCTCATCCATCTCGCGGTTAAGCAGCTGCCCAGGGCAAGTGGCAGGGCGCGCCAGGCAGCAGGCTGTTGCGCCGCAACCGCTGGGGAAGGCAGCTCAGTGGCGGTGGCTGGCCTTGCTACGGCAGCATGCGCAGCGCCGCCGTCCCCATCCACTGAGTGCGCACCGTACACCCCCCCATGCGCAACGTGCATGCGCCCTTGTGCGCAGCCGTCTGCTGCTGCGCCTGCATCTCCTGGACCTCATCCTGGAGCCGCCGCTTGTCGCAGTCCTCGACATGACAGCATGCGTGAGCTTGCAAATGTTGTGTGCAGGTGCACGGAGTGTGCGCAAATGCGCAGACCGTGCAAATGCACAGACCAAGAAACGCACAGATTGTGCGAAAGCACACACCGTGCAAATGCACAAAAAAACCGGCAAATGCACAGGTGCAGCTCGGCTTTTTGGTGCGGCAGGCGGCTTGTGGTTGAAGTTCATTTTGAAGTTTGTGAATTACTAGCTCAGAGACGTGAGGTCATGACACACCCGCACAACCTACGACTAGTCTAATTGGGCGGGCAGGGTGTGCTCAGCAGCGAAACGTGCTTGTACCATAACTGACGGATTATAACGCCCCCCCGCGTTGTCAGCGGCGGGGTTCCCTGTTGCTAGCATGGGGGGTGTTATGCGATGCACCCGCGTTATACAGAGTACCCAAATTTGTATAGAATACCCCCCGCATTGTCGTCATTAAGGCGCCGTCAGCCTCGCGGGGGGCGGTAATACAGGGTCATATGACGCTGCATAACGCCCCCCCTCGTTAAACAAGACCCCCGCGTTATACTCCGTCAGTTACGGTAGCATATACTTAGGGTTGCCGGAATCGTAATTTTGGGACATGACGGTCAACGGTGACTCCATCATACCCGCTGCAGATGCGTACAGTAGCCTGCGATGCCTTGACATTTGTGATGGTGCGAAAGTGCTGAGCACAAAACTTTATGGAAGACGTTGCAAGTATGTTAAGGTTACGGCGAAATTACGCCACGAGTTTCGGAGTAATTTGGAAAATAGTTACGATTCCGGCAGCCCTACATATACTGTAGCTGACAATGCAAATCAATGGGGGGACTGAAATTACATCTGGAACAACAAGACAGATACCCGAAAATACTTGTTCCCGGCAACTACTTAAGCACTACATGATGGTGGTCAACCACTGATGCTGGTGCTGCTGCCGTGACTCTGTGTCTCCGTGGGCAGGGGGCCGGGGGGGCGCGGCCGGGGGGAGGGGGGGGGAGCAAGCCCCCCCGCGTGAGCCTCGTAGTTGCTGCTCAGCAGCTTCAGGCGCAACAGGTGGCCCTCCAGGTGCGAAATCTATACTTTGAACTCCTGGTCATTGAGGACTGGCCCTCCACCATAACGGCGGCGGCACCTGGCGCTGCGCGCGCCGTCGACGTGTACAAGCACATGTCGCTGCTGAGCGCGCCCTACCCGCCCGACTAATTCCGGTGCGCACACACACCCATGTCTCTATGACTAATACTCAAACTTAGAAGTATAGAGTGCACTCGCGATTTAGTGCGCTTCGATCCACTGCGGTATGTGCTTTGGTGCGGGGTCCAGAGACCCGTCGCTGACCGCACAGTGCTGTGTAGACAATGGACATTGCCCTGTTTGGTTAAATGGGGGTCTTGCTTTAGTGAGGGGTGCTGGGGGGGTGACACCACCCCGCATCAGATCGCGAGTGCACTGTAGCATGTTTAGTGGTGGGTCACAGCGTATAAACCTTTCATTTTACGCCGTATAACGTATGTCAATACAGCGTATAACGTACTTATGTGAGCGTATTTATACGGCATACACGCCGTATGTCGCGATTTGGGTGTACAGTATAATTACGCTGTATTTCGTATAACGTATAAATACGCCGTGACTCATCGCTAAACATTTTTGTATGGTGGCGCCTGGACCTGACCGCCCAAAGGCCGCCGCGCTGTGACCGGACCCGGTCCGGGAACCCGTGCGAAAGCGCTGCTGACCGAGTGTGTGACAACGTTTGCTGCTGCCCTGTCATTACGGGGGGGGGGGGGGG